>CM037852.1:106477988-106762976 GCA_021234595.1 Delia radicum
AGTTTCAAAAAAATATCTTGTATATTTCTTATTACTGTTCTGGATTCTCGAAGAACAGAATCAGAATCTTTCACCCAAATTTGATTTCGAGCTTCCCCGTATTTGTCAACATTTTTGAAGTATGGCAACCCTAAAATGTAACAACATGTTCTCAAATGGTTTTTTCTTCTAATCGCTATAATTTCTAAACTAGTAGAGATATCACCATGAAACTTCCACCAAAGTGTAGAATCCAGTACCGCATATTATATAAGTTTTTTTTTGATTAAAAATTAAATTTTGGTTTTGTTATAATTCCAAGACTAGTGGATCTGGGCCATTTAAACCGGCACCAAATTAAAGATAAATTTTTCCTCTGCCAACACAATTTTTTGGCTGTTTAGAATATAAAATGTAAATTTAGCTGTACGTTAAATTTAATTAATGCTCTTAATAACCGGGCTATAATATCTAGACCCTTGTATTCAATTTAATAAATTTATTTTCACTGGATTGAATCGTATTAAATTAAATCAATCTCAATGTAATATAATCCATTTATATACAATACGATCTAAAATTTTTTTTAATCGGGCACTTATGGACACATATGGACATGTAAGAACCATGTGTGCTCATATATGGATCCATATATGTCGATTTTTAACAGGGACTAGAACAATTCAAAACTTACACGGAAAAATAATAATTTTTGAGTTTAAGGAAATATTCAAAGTAATATGAGTAATTTTTAAGTAAATACGTGCTCTCTTCATGAACCACTTTTAAAACAACCGATTTTTTAAGAAAATTTTTCAAAACATTCCATTTTTAATAATGAAATTTTTAAATTTATGGTTTCTAATATATTGAAACTAAAAAACAATAACTGAGAAAAATCCGTTTATTCGACAACAAAAAACCGATTTTTTCGAAAATTTATTGTAACTTTTAAGAAAAACCGAAACCGACAATGCACCAAAAACGTTTCTTAAAAACCGACTCGATCACCCTAGTACGTATCTTAATAAAATATGTATGTCTTGAATATGGGTCAATAATATTAAATTTAAATAAATTAAAAGTTACAAATATATGTAGGTGCATGAAAAAAAACTTGTTTCCAATAAAATTAAACCAAACTATGTAGGTACCCGAGTAAAAACAACATTAAATAATGTGATCCAGTATTTTACAATTTAATATTGTTAAGTATGACATCATATAATATATAATTGGATTGGCAGAATTAAATTAATATATGGGGTTAAACAAAATAATGTATTACCCCATGTATGAACCAAATAATTTAAAAATATATTTTTAAATAAGTATGGTAGAAGGGGGAGGTTTCACCACTGGAGCAAATATGTCACCCTCGATTTACGATGTATGTAAAAAGATTTATTAAAATATTCATTTCCATAATTTGTGCAGTTATTGATCATATTTCATGTCACCGAATTATACACTTGTTCTTTGCATGTGGTCGAGGATAGATATGTTTTTTGTGTTTTTGGTGTTGCAATAAAACTAATAGAGAGTTAGTATATTTGGGATAACGAAGCGTTGATATTAATTTATCTTTTAAAATTTATTTCAAAAAAGTGTAAACAAAATTAAAATTATGTGAGGACACATACGCCAGACCACCAGGTGGAGTAGATTCGTCAGCAAAATTTGGTATCCCTTTAAAAGACGTACACGTAATATATATTCGTTACATGGTTATATGTATTGCAAGGGTCAGACGTAATTCTGTTTCAACAAATTCGATGAAAATAAACTTTTTTTAAAATTGTTTGCTAAAATTACAGCTATTTATATCAATCTTTATGAATATTTAATATAAAATATAAGTTTTCCACTAGAACCGTTATATTAATAGCTGACAAATATGCAACATCAACTTGGCGAATTTACCCCATAGGTCTGGCAGTTACGAATTATAAGGAACAAGAATAATTTATGTTCTAAATACCCGCAACATATATGCAGTCATTTCTGGACATGTATGAACTCATTCATGCTCATATATGAAGTTATTCGAGGTCATACATGTCCATATTCCACCACATATGATTAATATATGTTCATAGGAGTTCATATGTGATCATATATATAAATATTACCTCAATATTCGTGAATGTACACATATGACCATGTGTGGAAATGTATTATTACATATGTAAATATTACCTCAATTTTCGTTAATGCACACAGATGATTCGTCATATGAACATATTATAACGGTTTATGAACACATATGAATCAAGTATGGATGCATGTGGACATGTATGAAGCTTGAGTGTTCATGTATTAAGTAACGACGGCGTTTTAAAGAAAGGTTACGAATGCTCCTCTTCTACTCTACCCATCGTTCCACGATGGCACCCATATTTACTATATTGAAAAAACATTTAATTTACTCTATAATAATGTTTTGCGTTAAAAAAAAACATATCTGAAGTTTTTAAGCAATTTGTAATTTTGTACCAAATACTTATTTCTTATGAATATGTACACACCTTTTTTATATATTTGCGACTAAAAGGCGGATAGCCAAGAACATACATAATTTTTTAAAAAATGTTGTTAACTACAAAATAACATCTCTTTCTTACTTTGTACAATATACATTTTTTCTTACCTGTAGTACCTGAATTCGCGTTGAGGGCGTGTCCAATATTATTAAAACATAAATAATTTTAGAACAGGCTGTTTTAACTTTTTTACTGTGTACCATATACATTTTCCCTTACCTGTAGTAGTTGAATTTGCGCCAGCAGAAGCTTCAATGAAGTTGATAATCAAAGAACTAAATTTGAGTTGATAGTTGTAATTAAATTAACTAATAATTTAGCTAAATTAACAGAATTTTTAAGCTTAATCAACAGAAAATTTCTGCAAAAAAGGTCTTTCCGGATCTGACCAGATGCAGGTCTATATTTATTACCGGGAATATATTATAAGAGTACTTAATAGGTACGGAGTAAAGGGTAGCAAGAATGTTTTGAAAAATATTCTCTTGTGCGCTGAGTTGTTAGCTTTGATGATTTTATTCATTTAAAAAAGTTTTTATTTTTTCATGGGATACTTTAATTTTGTCCATATTTTTATAATTTTCAATATTTAATGTAATTATAACAACAAAAATCTGTTGTTGTATAAAAACTGTATTGCAAGACATTCGTGCTACTCTTTAGTATGGAGTAACGCTTTTTTGGTACATTTTTCTCTATCTCGCTTAGTTTTTGAGATATAACCTATTTTTTGATTATAAAATAAAAAATATGGGAAAATAACGCCATCTACAAGTGAGACGATAGCGGAAAAACAAAAAATAAGGGTGGCTTAAATTAACTTAGCTAAATAACTGATTTAAACGATAACAGCAGAAAAAATTAGCTCAACAGAATTTTGAATTCATTTTTTTTATGAGTGTATCTATCTATATCTGACTATATCGCCCAAATTAGGCTACGAAAAACAATATTGTAGAAAAAATTATTGTTTATTTTTCGAGCTTAACACATGGTAAAATTTTAGATGCAATCTCTATGTTAAATCTGCAAAATATGTTAAAATTTAAATAAAACTTTTTTAAACAATATTTTTATTTTACATAATTATTTTTTTATTATTATGTATTCTTTCATTTGTTTTTGTTGTGTTGATTACATAATTACTTATTTGTTATATATATGTATATATACTTTGTTTCTTATTTTTTTTTGTTGGTTTTCTTTTATATAATAAACTCTAAGCAATATCAATAATTACTTTTTTGTTAAATATATAATTTTTTTCTCTGTTTTTATATTTTTCAATTAATTAATACATTTTGTAACTAAGTTTTTAATTATTTATATATTTTTCTTTTAATTCACGTTTTAACATGAAACATGATCATCAATTTGCATCAAAAAGTTTTTTTGTTGGAGATTTTTTATATAAACAATACATTATAAGAAAAAAAATTTATTAAATTAGTTGTAGTTTAAAGATTAAGCCAAATATGGTAAAATACTTATTTTAAAGTTATTTTTCTTTGAAAAAATATTAGTTAAATTTTGAAATAATTGTCAATTTTTGGTGCTAATTAAATTCTCTTACGATATTTTAAATATAAATTTTAAATAACTTTTTAAAAACTTCAAAAAATCACTAAATTTATTCAACAGTTATAAAAAAAAAATGTTTTTTAAACTACCCAGTAGCAAAAAATTCTAGTACAGAATCAGTTTTGTACTTGTTTATTAGAACCAGGCAACTAGTATGAGTTCCATCGCCTCTACATACAAACAACTGCAATTATCTCCAAACTACCACGTTTTAACTAGTTGGACAACTAGTTTTATGGGACTAGTTGTAGGATTGGTTTAGCATTAATAGTAGTTGGACTAAAACGATATGGTACTTAACTGACACTTTTGAACTAGTTCGGCACTATTCATTAAGAGTGAGTAATAAAAGATACTATATCGGTAGCTTAGAAATATTCTTATAATAGTAATTAATAAAAATTTATACACTCAGAAACTAGTTGGTTAAGACCTAAATTGCTTTGATGAAATATAATATGAACCGATCTTTCCTCTAATTGAGATAATTTTTTTCATTTACTAAATGGTATTTAAAGTATTTCGTACTTATGATTTATATTCATAAATAAAAATGTAAGTGTTGATTTGCAAAACTGAGATTACAATACTAAAAACAAATGCAAACAAACTCAGAATTTCAAGACCAATATTTATTTTGAGTTTTTTGCCTAAGATTATATTTTTAAAAACAAATGCAGTAAAAAATATGAATTTTAAAAATTTTTTAGATACTCTTTTATTAAACTAGTACACAACTGGTTCAAAATGACTGTTTAGAGAACTTGTTTGTTTTTACTAGTCGGAAAACTAGTACTTTTTGGAACTAGTTCAACAATTTTCTACTGGGTACTTTTTGAATTTTTATTTATTTTTTTTTAATATCTTTCATTCAAAACAAAAACTTTATCGCATTTATAAAAATCATTACGATATTGATGAAATCTTGCTGATTGTGATGAAAACTTTATAGTTTTTGTTTTCATAAAAATATTCACTGACAAGGAAGGTATCTTCACCCGAACTCGCAGATTTTATTGAACGTTAGATATGTTGTAAAGGAGCAAAAAAGAGAAACTTATTTTTTTTATTTTTTTTGCTGCCCAATCTCACGTTTAAGTGTTAAAAAGTAGGGTTAAAAATGAATTGGTTTTTGTATGAAAACTTGTTTTTAATTTAATTAAACTAGATTTATTTGTATGCGGGGTTAAAGTACTCAAGAAAACAAACATTTTGATACCCATTTTGCCTATATAGTAGACCCAAAGGCTCTTTGGGAAAATTAACATATAAACCGAATGCTTTAAAATATCGGAAAAAGCACAGACATCTCTCGATTAAATTAAATGGGCATTGCTATGCATTTTTTTTAGCTTAATGCAACTAAAATTCCTTAATTAAATTCCAAATTTATTGTTACTCAAACACACATTTTTTTGAATAACAAAAATACTATAAAGTCGGTATACCTCCCTTGAGAGAGAATTTTCTGCATGCTATTAATGAATTTTTCCATAAAAGCAATAAAGTTGCACTGGAAACGTCTCATTAAGCAAATAGAAGTTTTCATAAAATTTTATAAAAAATATCATTATGTTTACACAAATTTTCATTTACTCTAGTTATGAAGAAGTTTTATCAACAAAGACTATCATTAATTTTAAAAACAAAACACACACAAACAATTCAAAATTAGGAGTTCCGAAATGTATTTTATCAAAATTAATTAATTTAAAATTAAAGAATAAGTTCTTAAATAATATACAATTGAGATGTTTTACTTTTTTTCATTCGTTTTCATAAAGATCGACTTTAAGCATATTTTGCAAGTATCAAAAATAATATGGCATAACAGTCCATGCCCTGGAAAAATGTAAAGAAAAATTATATTAATTTTCCGCCGTCATTAATAAACGAAAGAGTTTTGTTCGATTTTATTTTGTTTGCAAAATAGATAATTTTTAATGTATGTGTTTAAGTTGAATAAAGATCCGAAAGAAAGGAAAGAGTTACGGCTAAATCCGACCTGTAACACCAAAAGATGATGAATTCAGTTTAATTCGATCTTGCAAACAAAAACGTCACTACAATATAATAGTTTTGCGATTTTTTTGTTGTTGAATATTTAGATACATCAAAATTTTGCTTAATTTCTGGAAATCGGACCTTTTGGTCTTACATTTCTTTTAGTTTCGATGTCTACATAAACTAACCATTTATTGGAGTATCAGAATCAGAGAAGACAAATGTGCTTTTTTTTTGCCATTTTTACTCATATTTGGGTTAGGACTCGGTGGGGAACGTTTTTTCTCCAAAATAACCAAAGAAACTTATTTTTTTATAAATACAATGTTGGTCATACAAAAATTTGCATTTGGGGGAAACTTTACCTCCCCCTAAATTGAAACCCAGATGTAAACTTTCAAAACTATGATACACGTGTCTTTTTTTTTTGTCTCCTTTATCAAAATTTATAGGTCGGACCTTGTAATTTTGGAAAAAAATTGATTTTGTTGAACAGTGTTATCAATAAAAACTCCAAGACACTTCATCTTGTCTACAAAATCAACTCTCATACCATTGAGAGTAACGTTTATCGTATCATCAACGACACCGAAACCCATTAACTTTGTCTTTATTGGATTTACAGCAAAACCCATTTCCTGAAGACCAAGATAAGACTTCACGCATGATAAAATTCACACCTTACTCCAAGACATCTACAAACTGTGCATCTGAATAGCAAAGAAACTGAACATCATTCGCATAAACGTAAGACTGACAGGATATACCATTCCCTATTGCAAGCAGATCATTTAAGTAAATCATGAACAGTAGTGGACCAATAACAGATCCCTGCGGGACACCACTTGTTATTGGTTTTGTCACAGAAGAAGATTCACCAGTTGATACATATTGACTTCTATCAGAAAGGTAACAGGTTATAAGTTTACAAGCTTGTGAGTTGTACAACTTGTCTATAAAAAATTTGTAGAATAAAAAATTTGTAGAATAAAGAAAAAACCTTTTGTCCGATTTCAAAAAAGTTTAAATAAAAATTAATTAAAAATGATGTGTCGCAAGACATATATTTATATTTATGAAAGCAGTTTAAGAAAAATTAAAAAAAATCGAAAACTTTAGTTCCGGGGTGCCACGGGTTAATGCTATCCGTTAATGCTATTTCTCAAATTTGCACCTTAACATATCTCTACAGTAATCGCAACGAGTTAAAAAAATGCCGCTCTAATGTCCTTAAATGGATACGTAACATAAATGTTGACTTTTAATCGGAATGATATGATTCTGCATTTTATATTTGGCTATACTATTAACGATACATGGGGGAAAAACAATGCATAAATGCTAACGTCCCAAGTATGCTATTAACAAATAAAAAAAAGTAATTATATATTTATAAATAAAAAGCAATTAAATTTTGTTTTTTTTTGTTTATTAAATATTCTTTCTTAAAAATATGTTTTGTTTGAGTCGTTTTCAACAAAGAACGGTTTTCGATAAATTGTTTTGAATGCAAAGGTATCTGAGACCATAACTTCGGAACGCTCATTAATAAAAATTTTAAAGAATTTATAAAAAGTATTGTTGTTTTTTTTTTTAATTTTCGAAAGCTGATCCAAAATAAAAAATAATTTTTCAAATAAAAAAACTAAAATTATTCAAATTTACTATATATGTATTTCTGAGTGTAATTGTATAATAATTAAAAATCGGTTAACCGGTTTTTTTCAAAGTCCACCTATTCGAAAATCCGAAGACCGGTTTAGGAAAAATATCGAATAATCGGACACCCTAATACCTACTACACTATTTTGTTGATAAACTTCAGTAAATCATTAAATATAATTTACATACAACAAATTGGACATAATATGAAAACGATTCAACAGTAGCATAATTACTCAATTTTTATATAGTGGTTATTACACTGACAAATTATTATACTAATCAGTACACCCAGTAAAAAATTTTCGAGTTTTTCGAAGCAGGATAAAACAAATGCGCTGATGTAAGTACTTACTATTACATGATATTGAGACGCAGTAAAAAGAAACGAATAATTTTCGTATAAAAATAAATAAACAAAAATGTTTAGCTTACTGTTTTCCCTAACAATGATGCAGGTTTTAAGCAGCTTACTCCAATCCCTTATAAGGAGGCAGGTTGTAATGCAGAAAGTTTCATATCGTGGATTACAAACGATCTGTAAAAATTTTCCCGAGTGACTCCCGATTGTATTTAGTATTATCGAGTATTAAATAAAAAATAATTAGTCATTTAACGATTTCTGAAGAGATAGCACGTGGAACGGAAAAAAATAAAATAATTATAAAGGGTGTCCCAAGAAGAACGCAATTTTTAAATCTGGCAACATTCGAAGTGTCATTGTTTGACATTTGAACAATTGTTATTGTTTGCTAGTAGAAGGTACGAGGTTAGTAAAAATGGAGCGCCACACGAATGAACAACGCATTCTCATTGTGAAATTGTTTTACCAAAATGGTGAAAGTTTTGCGGCTACAGTTCGCAAATTGCGATCAATTTGGGGTCACAATAATGCTCCAAAAGAGTCAACTGTAAAGAGATTAATGGATAAATTTGCCGAAACTGGGTCTATTAGTGATGTAAAGACAACAACGAGCCACGTGTCACTGTGTGGTGTGGTTTTTGGGCTGGAGGAATCATTGGACCTTTTTTTATGAAAATGAGGCAGGTCAAGCGCAAACAGTCAATGGTGTTCGGTATCGTGAAATGATAACCAGTTTTTTTCTTGCCTAGAATTGAAGAAATGAATGTGGAGGGCATGTGGTTCCAACAAGACGGCGCCACATGTCATACATCCAGAGAAACAATTCAATTGCTGCATCAGTCATTTCCCGGTCGTGTTATTTCGCGTTTTGGAGATCAGAATTGGCCGCCTAGATCGTGCGATTTAAAACCACTAGATTTTTTTCTTTGGGCTTTTTTGAAGTCGATGGTTTACGCGAATAAGCCGACGACGACTCAAGCCTTCAAAGAGGAAATTGGACGCTGCATTAATGAAATCCCGCAGCATTCATGCAAAACGGTCATTGGAAATTTCATTAAAAGATCGCGTGCATGCCAGCAAAGCCGCGGCGGCCATCTGCACGATATATTGTTCCATACATAACCTCATTCTGTCTACTTTACGATATAATAAAGTTTCACGATTTTTTTTTTTAAATATCTGTGTTTTATTTTAAAATTTAAAAATTGCGCTCTTCTTGGGACACCCTTTATTATATGTCAAAAATTTTAACAACAAAAGACTAATATCTGTACACTGATAGAATTTTCCTTCATTTCATAGTATTAATGAAACGATTTCATTAAAATCGATTCATTGGTTTAACGAAAAATTTCATTAACTGAATGAAAATTCATTAACATATCATTAATATAGTATTTTTTTCATTAACATTTTTTATGATTTTTTCATAATTTCATAAAAAAAAATCATTAAATCATTGAAAAATTTTCAAATTTTTTTCAATAAAAATTTTGACTTGTAAAAAGAAAAAAAAAATTTTTTTGTACTATCATTTTGAAATAAAAAAAATTTAAAAATTTCTTTTAAACAGAATTAACCAAAACTTTGATAAATTTTTTTTATTAAATTTGCCTAGAGCTAACTGTTTTGACGAATTTGAATAGTTGGTCACTAAATTCCAGGGAACAGATTCTCTAAGAAAAACGATATAGGTTTGTTCAAAACGACACCTAAATTGTTATCGCTGAAATCCGCGCTTATTCTGGCCA
Organism: Delia radicum; assembly: GCA_021234595.1. Classification (NCBI taxonomy): domain Eukaryota; kingdom Metazoa; phylum Arthropoda; class Insecta; order Diptera; family Anthomyiidae; genus Delia; species Delia radicum. The sequence goes on from CM037852.1 coordinate 106,487,873, forward strand.
AAAGTAATGCTTCCAAGTGGGAATTCGCCATATAAAAGACATAGCATATGTAAGAAGGTTTGTAAGGGATTCTTTTCGCCTTACTCCCTTACAAACCTGCTTGCATGTAAGCAGCGTTTTTTACAGGGAATTTGCTTCAAAACATATGGTTGAGATGTTTATGAATATTCCTATAAATTGTTTATTTATATTTCTTTAATATGTTTCTATATTTATTACTTACTAGCTGACGCGGCAGACGTTGTATTGCGGAAAATTTCATTTAAGAAGTAACTTTTCTTAAAATAACCATAGTTTAACTTAACCGCAGATATTTGCATATAACTGTGGTTAAGTCCTAAACTTTGATTATTTTGAGACAAGTTAGCAGTTAGCACATGCTTCAAATACCTAATTATATGTTATTAACATTACTACTGAAGAATTTATAGCTTTTTGCAGAACCTGTTTTTGTAGTACAGACTTAGGTACGCTGAGTCTCAATCTGGCAAAAAAAAAACTCATTTGTAGTTTTTGAAATATCGAGGTTTTTATATTTACGATACATCTAATTTTTTTTTTTAAATAAAAACATTCTGCTTTTCTAAATATGTCAGGATATTTTAATAGAAATATGAGTTCAATGGAATGTTAAGTTTACGCATAATAACACAATTTTAAAAAAATTACACCATACAGAAAATTTATAAGGATAAAAACATGGATGGTAACCGATTCGATGCGGTTATCGGTAGAGTAACGCTATTTTCGTTTCCTTCGGTAATGGTATCTTAGGAGTAACTATATTTCAGTTATTTCGGCAACGGTTACTAACGATATTTTACTTTTTTCGGTATGGGTATTATAGCGGTAACTGTATTTTAATTATTTCGGTAACGTTATTTTAGGTATAACAGTTTTTCAATTAGAAAAAAGAGCATCACGTTATGATGGTTTAAAAGCATCATGTTATGATTGAAGCACAATTATAAAATGATAATAATATTATGATTATATATGATGATAAATTCGTTCCCAGTGATCATAATATGATCAGCCAGAATCATGTTTATGATGGTTATGATTATAATACGATAATTTTTTGTCGGCAATCATGTTTATTATTTGAGTTATACAGGTAATGTCAATGCACATCGATAGTTTTAGGCCCATTATACCCAATTTCTAATGACTAGTTAAATATATATATATCTATTTGCAGAGATGATTTTTTCTGATTATTGCGATAACGTTAATTTGAGGATAATGTAATTTCAATAATTTCGGTAACGGTTTTTAGCGATAACGGTAGTCAGCTAAAAGGGTTTTGAATCGATAACGGTATTTTAGAGGTATTGCCTGCCATCCCTGGATAAAACAAAATATGAAAAAATTGTCAATACTGGTTAGATGTACTGAAACAATGATTATTCTCAAAACACATATAATTTTGTGTAGATTTATATACTTGAAAAAATTTCATGATTTTGCAGTCCAATTTCAAAAAACTAAGCAAAATAACGAACAAATGTAATGAATGATGTAAATATTAAAACAAAAACTGCAAATGAAAAAAAAATTATATCTTAAAAATTCAAAAACTGAAAAAACAGTAAGAGTATTGTGAATTTAGGTGCATATACAAGTATTATGAAAAATATATTTATAGGAAAGTGAAAAATCAACCCTTTTCCCGGACAGTTCTACTCCAATCTGTAGATTTGCTCACAGAAGGGGAAACTAGGGCACTGAGCTCTCTGCAGCATATGGTAGAATTACTTGCAGCGCTTAAAATCCTACGCGTATCGCGATTTGACAACTTGGATTTTCTTCCACTTCTCTCCTTTGTTTCTTTATTTTAAACACATTCAAAAAATTGGCGATTGCCCTTCGAATTCAGCCAATAGATCGCAAAATCTTGGAAATTAAAAGTTTTTGGGTTTTAAAAGCCAAAATTTGTCTTTTTTTCATGGCATTTTACTAATAAATACTAGTTATAAAAAGGCGCTAAAAATAGTGGGTTCTTTTAAGAAATCAAAAAAAAAATACTTGGTTTATAATTTTCAAACTTGAGGAAAATAATTATTTCAGAAAATACTCAACATCTCTAACAACAATACACACTTTATTCAAACCAAATAAATATTTTAATAACTGAGATAGATCTGCAAAGTATAATTTCATTTATATTTTAAAAATATGTATTTAAAAGACAGGTTCTGCAAAAAGTAGAAAATTGTCGAGTAGTGTAATATGGCCCTATAAATGCTTAAGAAATTATCTGATGTATTTTTCCTACATAAAAAATTATAATTTATTAGTTATTCCTAATATGTAAATCATTCAAATTACAATTCACGTTTTTAGTTTAAATAACATATTTATGGAGAAAACTTCATTCTCATTGTTACACAATTTGATTAAATATCAATTAAATAAATTCTAAACACTTTCAATTTTAATTAATGTTTTATTCATTTGCGGCTATTTATGTTAATTACTAGTTATTGTAATCTAAATAAATATTTGTGTTGATAAGAAATTAAGGCACAAAAAAATATAAAACCCGTTTGTGTGTAACATTTAACCTGTCAAATGCGTAGTAGAAGAATAAAATTAACAAAGAAGAAATGCAAAACAGATGGGAAAAGATTGCAACGATTTTTAAACGCAATAAAAATGTGTTTTACACTAAAAAAACATATCGAGGGCTTATATTCAATAGCGTCTATCTACATTTTCACGAGTTTTTTATGCCAAACTCTTCTCTGACCCCATCTGCATGTACTGTAAAAATTTCAGTGGAAAAAAACTATTTTTAGTACTATATATCCTGTATTTTATCATTAGTCTATCTACAAAGATACTTATTTATGAATTTCATGACGGCAATACCGTCTATCTACATCATAGAATTTTGTCGTTTTATTTAATTTCAGGCTATTTCTCTGTTTGATATATATTTATTCACTGTTCGTTTTTCGGATACATACTTCTCTTGTCGAACGATCAATACCTACCATAATACGCTGTGTATGCGGTGGTGTGCCCTTTATGTTATTTTCTAGCACAAGTGCACAACTTTACCGTGTACAATCTCGCCACGCATCAATGTACAAATTACTGGTGGAACGAGACTGATGGAGACCTCTCCGCTCCGACGTTTATTTCGTGCATAATGCAATAATAATTTACTCCGATGGTTGCGATTACCAAAACCGTAATCACTTTTTGTCGAATGCTTTGTCCAATTTTTCAATAGAAAACAACAAAATCATAGAATAAAAATACTTGCAGAAAGGACACACCCAGATGGAGTGTGACAGTGCCCATGCAAAGATAGAGGCTAAGTTGAAAAATCAAACCATATATTTGCCATACGACTACGTCAGGGTAACCAAAGATGCCCGCAAAAGAGTCAAAATCAAGAACAAAATTATTAAAATGCCATTTGATGCATTACATTTAAAGTATGATTTTTTTAAGAACTATAAGGATACGAACCTTATTCGATTTTCCAGTATTAGACCTGGTCGAGCAAAAAATGATCCGACAGTATCCCAACTAAGATCTCTCTTATATTCCCCAAGTGGTACCATTAAGTTTAAAGTGAATTTTGATCATAATTACACTGAACTACCTATTAGAATAAAGCAATATGAAGGTCACATAGAACCAAACAATTGTATACCGGTCGACTACCAATTCAGCAAAACAAATGGAAACATTTACAGGAGTTAAAGGCGTTAATTCCAGAGGAGTATCACTACTTCTATGATAATCTTAGCCACGCGCAGTAAAAATTATAATAAATTATAATAAAAAAATTATAAAAAACATTGTCTTTGAATTTAAACTGGTTAAACAAGTCTTCTGAACACACCTACCCTCTGTCTGACACCCTTTTTGAGACACCCATGCCAAAAAACAAACAAAAACTAGTCAAAAACTACCCCTAGCTGCCTGAAGGGTTCAAATGTTAGAACAGGTCCTACTATTTTTCTATCCCCAACATTTCTTGTGAACATATCTACCCATTATCTCCCACCTTTTTCGGGGTCCCCATACAAAAACCGTAATACAAACTTAATTTTAAAATAAGGCAATACCGTCTATCTACATATTATTTTCCTACACAATGATTTTATTTTTGAGGCAATACCGTCTTTCTATCATAGAAGCTAAAATAACGCGAATTTCAAGAAACTTTTTAGTTAGAACGTTTGTTAGACACATTCTGTTAATATTGTAGAAGATGAGTTCATCGAAATTGTTGCTTATTTGCGAATAAAACAGTTTTTTGGCTCTCCTGAAAAATTGTGTTTTTGTAGATAGACGGTATTGAATATAAGCCCTCGATATCTTTAAATTAACAGTAGACTGGTTTGAATTTTGTCTGATTTTGTAAGAAAAACAAAAGACTTAAGGTACAAACTTTATACTTTGCAGTAGTTTAACTGTTATATAGTGTTACCAATTATTCGACCTAGGCGGCTAAACGATTAAGGATTTATTCGAAAAATCGCTCAAATTGATAAAACGATTATTCGGGTCGGTTAAACGATAAAATCAACCAGTTAATTTACTTCAAAGTAAAAAAAATGTTCCTAGTAGAACCACTTCTGAAACTAATTCTAGTTAGATATGACTTACATTTTCAGTGGACCGGGTTCGAGTTCCATAAAATTGGTTCCAGTAGAACATTGTAGTGTTTGAAAACCGATTATAAAATATATTCGTGGGAAATGCAAGAAAAAATAGATTTCTTACAGAATAATTTTCGATTTAAAACAAATTCAACAGTGTATTGAAATACATGGAAATATTAATTAACATTAATTTAAATTTTTAAAAGAATTAAAACAGAAATTAATAATTGTTTTCCGAATTCCCTAAAGATATAGCACTAGCTTTAAGTTGCTTAAAAAAGTTATCTAGAGGGTCGCTTTCACTCTATTTTAAAAAGCCTTTCTGTTATTTTTTTAGTCAACGTTAAGGAAATTTGCAATTTTTCAGAAAAAAAGTTAGAACAAAATTCATATAAAAAATTAACCGAATTATCAACCTATTCTAACCGTTTATTCAGATCGAATAATTATTATAGTTTTAAAATATTTGTTTCGATAGTAACCCAAATGTAATCGATTAACAGAGGCCAACAGTTTAGCCAACAATTAAATTAAAATTTTTTGTACGAAACAAGCAAATTTGTTTAGAACTGTTTACTTTTAGTCAGAATGTAAGGTTTCATTGTTCTATAACTGATTGTATAATCGATTCAAAAGCAACCTGTTCCAGTATGGAGGATAAGAACATGTTGCCCTACAAATATAACCGGTTTTAGAACAAATAACGAACCCTTGATAATGCAATAAAAGCTATTTGCAACCTGTTATAGAACATGGGTTTTTTTACTTTCAGTAAAAATTTCAAACAAATCTAAACATGGGTATATAAGTAGGGATTATTTTCTGAACATTTTATCAAAATCGGATGTCCCACAAGATCGAATGTCCGTCGAGGGGTAATTTTTCATATGAAAAATCGTTCAATTTTGTATCAGAAAATTTTAGATGACCGTAATATTTCTCATTCAAAATTGGGTAATTTTCATATGAAAATTCACCAAAAAATTTCTTATACATAAATGGGTAATTTTTTATATGAAAAATCACACAATTTTGTATCAGAAAATTTTGGGTACCGTTTTATTTACACAAGGGAACAAAATTGAACTTTTTTTGCGTTGACTTGAAATTTATAGCAAATTTTTACTAATTTGAGGTCGCTGATTTCAAATCTAATCTCCATTTTTCTTACAGTTATATTAGTTTTTTGTTTTTATATACATCGAGATTATTTTTATGTTATTTTCAATTTATAACGAGCTTTCAACCTCCGTATATTTACAAAAATAAAGCAAATCAAACATATTAGCTAGGTTGATACTAGTATTTCGATCTGGCTAAAGATCTCATCAGATCTCATTTTTCTCTATCAGCTCGACTTTTCGAGATATACCGTTATGTCCAAAATTAAGGCACTTCCGCTACATATATTGGAATAACTTGAAAACGGTTCACCATATTCAGTTAAAAAAAAACCCAAACTCCCCAACAATATTATCTTTAAGCCGTTCTTACATTGTTTTTAAATTTTCTTAGTAGTTTCAGAGATATCGTTGAAGTTTTGAAAAAAAAATAAAATTTTTTTAAAACAAAAATTTTTTTTGTTTTTTAAAAATTCATATAAAATAAAAATGCGACAAAAATCACGGTTTTGGTCTAAAAACATTTAGTTAAATATATTTCGAATGAAATGAGCTTTATTTCATTGCAATCGGTGCACAACTTTTGATTTTGTTCACAATTTACTGAATTGATAAAAATCGCGATTTCCATACAAAAATAACATTTTTTAATGTGTAAATGTTTGCTGCTGTTCTATTTATGTAATAAGTAATTACATAACATATGTAATTGTTTTTAGGCCACTGATTTCAGATATTAAGTCAGATTTTTTCTATCAGCTATACTTTTTAATTTTACAATAAAAGAGGATTTTAAAGAAACCTATGAACAAAATGGGACATAGATCATAAAAACCGATGAACGTGTTTCGCTTTTATTCACAATTAAGTGAAGGTACCTGATTTTGGAATGAAGGAAAAAACGTTTATTAGTTTTTTATGATTCTAAGAATTAAAAAAATTAAGTAATGAAAAAAGGTTATTTCATTTTTATGGTTGCGGTAGCAAACTCATAAACGCCTATAAATTTTCTTGTTCCTAGTTAGTTCACAGACAACTAAAGGGAAAAATTATAGTTCACTTTTTTTTATTTATGTGTGGTTTTCCGTTGGCTACCTTTAACGGATGATTTTTTTACAGAAATCCCACCCACATTTATGAGTGCTCATTATTTGGAAAGTTGTGAAAAATTTGAAACGAATTTGTATGAACCTTGGTTTTAGAAGGCTGAAACAGGTACATATGGCCCGTTAATACATGTGTTCATTCATAAGTGACTGTCAGTAAAATTGTGGATATAATTTTTTCTAGGTACTTCAGTAAAAAAGTACGAAGTATTTATATGGGTTCATTCACCCAATATTTCTCATTCAAAAAGTGTTTACGAAAGCGAAAAGTATAACGACAAAAATAGAAGTGCAAATCCATAAAAAATATAAAACATTTTAACCTAGAACATTTCATCAGTCAACACAAAAAAAGTTTGATTTTTATTCCTTGTGTTATTTATTGAAAATTGTGTTATTTTGAAATATACGTGTCTGATTTTATTAAAAAAATTTATTTTGACTACTTCGGATTTACTATGGAAACCCGTGACAAGTACTGGTTTCCCAATACTGTATGTAAAAACTGTGTAGAGTATTTAAAACACCAATGATCTGGCGGGAACCTTCGAATCATCATGATGTGGATTTGTGTGGATCTAAAAATGGTGAATTTTCTTCTAGGCCAACAAGGAGGCTACACAAAATATCCGTGTTTTATTTGTTTATGGGATAGCAGAGCCAGATGTGAACACTGGAGTAAGAAAAACTGGCCTTCGAGGGAAGCTATGGTTCCAGGTAACCACAATATAATTAATCAACCACTTGTGCCCAGGGATCGCATAATACTGCCACCTCTCCATATCAAGCTAGGACTTATGAAACAATTTGTCAAAGCTCTCAACAAGGACGGTGATTGTTTTAGATATATCAGTAGAAACTGAAAGCTGGCATTTTGATGGCCCTCAAATCAAAAAATTAATCAATGATGAGAACTTTAGTACTTCCATGACAGATATTGAAAGAACTGCTTGGAATGAATTTGTTTGGATAGTGCACAATTTCCTGGGAAACAAAAAGGATGAGCACTACTCGGACCACGTGGATAACATGTTGCCACATTTCCAGCAGCTTGGTTGTAATATGAGCATTAAGGTGCACTACCTACACAGTCATTTGGATTGTTTCCCTGAAAATCTTGGAGACTTCAGTGAAGAACAAGGTGAACGTTTCCATCAAGATATCCGCACTCTAGAGGAGCTTTACCAGGGTTACTGGATACGTATATGATGGCGGACTATTGTTGGAGCATTAAAAATAATTCCTCTAAACAAGAGAATTTAAGAAAATCTTATAGAAGAAAATTTTTCGATGAGTTGTTATTACATTGTAATATTTGTGTATTTTTTTCGCATTTTTATTTTTTATGAATTTTTTCAAAAAAGTTATTCAAGTTATTCCAATATATGTAGCGGAATTGCCTTAATTTTGAACATAACGGTATATCGCGAAAATTCGAGCTGATAGAAAAAAACCAAGTGCAACCAACAGAACCCTTGTTCCCTTGTGTTATCATTCAAAATTGGGTGATTTTTCATATGAAAAATACCCAATTTTGTACAAAAAATTTTTTGGTAATTTTTCATATGAAAAATCACCCAATTTTGAATGAGAAATATAACGGTAATCCAACATTTTCCTTTACAAAATGTAATGCTTTTTCATATGAAAAATTACCCAAATGAGAAATATTAGGGTGATTTTTAATACGAAATATCATCCTTTTTAATGAGAAATATTAGGGTGATTTTTCATATGATCCAAAAATTTGTGATGGAAAAATGGATAAGTTTTCATTTCGAATAATAAGTTTATCAATTTGAGAGATTTTTCGAATAATGTCTTAATCGGTTAGCCGCCTAGGTCGAATAATTGGAAACACCATATAGCAGTTAAGCTACTGCAAAGTATGAAGTTTGTGCCTTAAGTCGTTTGTTTTTCTAACAAAATCAGACAAAATTCAAACCAGTCTACTATTAATGTATTTTTTAGTGTTAGGGTATTTTAAAATCGTTGTAATCTTTTCCCACCTGTTTTGTATTTCTTCTTTCTTAATTGTATTCTTCCACTATGCATTTGACATGTTAAACATAAACAGGTTTTGTATTTTTTTGTGAATTAATTTCTTATCCACACAAATATAATTTTCAAAATTTGAATAAAAAATTTGATATGATAATAACGTTGAAAGATTTATTTTAGTTTTAGTATGAATTTAGATCACAATAACTAGTAATTCACATAAATAGCAGCAAATAAAACATTATCAAAGTGCTACGATTTTTCACTTTCCTGGAAATAATTTTTTCATAATACTTGTAACGGCACCTAAGCACGCTACTCTTACCACTTTTTCAGTTTTTGAATTTATAAGATACAATTTTTTTTCATTTGCAGTTTTTTTAATATCGCGGTTTTTATATATACATCATTCATCGCATTAGTTTGTTATTTTGCTTAGTTTTTTTTAAATTGGACTGCAAAATCATGATTTTTTTTTAAGTATATAAATCTACACAAAATTATATTTATTTTCAGTATAATCACTGTTTCAGGATATCTTACCAGTATTGCAAGGAAGTTGTCAATATTTCATGCTTAGTTTTATGAAGAGATGTCAGACAATACCGCTAATATACCGTTATTGATTCAAAACTCTTCCAGCTGACTATTATTATCCCTAAAATACCGTTACCGAAATATTTAAAGTACTGTTATCCGAAAAATGCCGCTATTGATAAAACTAAAATACTAATATCTTTAAAATACCGTTACCGAAATAACTAAAACTACTAACTAATTATTTAAATAGCATTATCTTCAAATTAACGTTATCGAAATAATCTGACAATATCAGAAAAAAATCTGCAAATAGACATATATTTAGGCAGTCATTAGAAATTGGGAATAATGGCCGTAAAACTATCGATGTGCATTGACATTACCTGAATAACTAAAATAACATTATCCTTAAAATACACGCAGAGAAAAAATATGATTATACATGATTGCTGACAAAAAATTATCAATAATAATAATATAATGATTCTGGCTGATCATATTATGATCACAGGAAACGATTTTATCATCATTATGATTGGTACGTGTTTCAATCATAATATGATGCTCTTAAACTATCATAACATGATGCTCTTTTATCTGTGAAAAACCGTTATCCCTAAAATAACTTTACCGAAATAATTAAAATACTAAAACCCTGTTACCGAAATAACTGAAATATCGTTATTCCTAAGATGCCGAAATAAACGAAAATATTGTTACCCTTACCGATAACCGTATTGAATCGGTTACCATCCATTATTTTATCCTTATAAATTTTATGTATTGTATAGTTTTTTTTTAAATTGTATTATTATGTGTATATTTAACATTACATTGAACTCACATTTCTATTAAAATTGCAAATCCATTTAAAATATCCTGAAACATTTAGAAAAGATGAATATTTGTATATAAAAAAATTAGGTACCCGGTTAAAAATCAACATATATGTTTCAATTTATGGACATGTATGAGCGCATTCATGTTTACATATGAAGACATTAGAGTTCATAAATGTTCATATGCCTCCATAGGTGATTCATATATACTCATAGTTGTTCATATGCGATCATACATGTAAATATTACCTCAATTTTCATAAATGTACACATATGACCATGTATAGACATGGAGGATTTTTCCTTAGGTATTTAAAGCATGTGGAAAAATACACCATAAAAATGTGCACATACACGTTATTTAATATTTTGTTTTTCGATAATTTTTTTTTATATGGTCCCACACATATTAATATCTTAATATATATTGAAATGATATGGCATATAATACAACATATGGTATACATTAAGTATCATGGTTTCATGTATAATTGTATATGGCTTAATACAATGTTACGTATAACAATATATGGTAGGTAAAATTTTTGTAAAGAACAGAATTTTAATTAATGCCTTTTCCACTTTAGCTGACGATATAAAGTTAGTTTAGTCAACTTTTATTAAACAAATGATACAATGGACAAAATATGATCTAAGCGTCATGGACTTTCCTTTGCGCTTGTCTCAACTCAAACTTTTATTACACTACTCGACAGTTTTATTTAGCCGTTGAGTACTATAAATTCAAACGCTTCAAAAAATTGTTATGGAAAAAAATATTATATTCTTATGGGAAACAAGTTTTTTGAGCCTGAATTGTTTTTAAAGAAAATTTTTTATTTTATAATATTTAAATTTTGTTCTCCTAAAATGGTATTCTTTGCAAAAACGAATCTGTATAAATAAAAATTAAATTATTTTTGTTGGTAAGTTCATTTCTTCAGAATGGCTGAACCGATTTAGATTAAACTGTGCAACATGAAATTGTATCCATAACCAGACCAACGGGAGATTAAATTAGACTGTCAGTAGATCAAAACCCGCAGAGAGTTTTGAAAACTTAGCTTGAAGTTCATTTTTATAGCTTTTTAATATTTGTCTATTTTTGACTGTTTTATTATGGGTTAAAATAGAAAGTTAAATAGATTATTTAATGCACTCAAAAATATGTTTTAAAAAAGTTTTCGAGTTTTAATATACACTTTTTGCTAAAAAAAAAAACAAAAACATTCTAACTTAGCATTTAGACTTATTTTCTACATTTTACATGTTAAATCGAGAAAAGTGGTTAAGTGGCAGTTCCGGCTGTTTCATACTATAGGAACGCTAATTGTAAAATAAAACGAAAACACCCCTAGTCGAATGAGTGATATATAAATAGTATTGCGTATACTACGAGTGTTAGAGTTACATAACAACATTTTTTGTTGCACACTTTCGAGAAGCATCCCAGCAAAACTTTGGTAATGGGTAGGACTTATTTCAGACCTTCCAAAGTAATGACTATCCATTCCAGTTTTTGTTATTTTGAAGGTCCGAAATAATACCTTACTAATATGAATATATGTAACTGCTTATTTGTAAGATAAAAAACAACGCCTTACTAATATTGTGTTAAATATCTGCTTATTTGGAATAGCAAAAATAATAAGTTACTTATTAGCACTTATTTCAGACCTTTCGTAGTAATGACTATCCATTACATTTGTTGTTATTTTGAAGGTCTGAAATAATACCTTACTGATATGAACATACATCACTACTTATTTTGGAAGCTAAACAATTATGTCTTACTAATATTGTGTTATATACCTGCTTATTAGGAAGGGCCAAAGAAATAAGGTACTTGTAAGGTAATAAGTAACTACTTTTTTGTAAGGTATATTTATAAAGATTCATAATATATCATAATTAATAATTTAAATGCAATTTATTGCAATTTATTAATTTATTTATATATATAAATTATGCAATATTGCCTATTAATACCTTCTTATTTAGATACATGTTAATACGTACTTATTTTTGCACCTATAAATAACTACTTATTAACATCCTTACAAGTAATACGTCATATAATGGCTTTAAGCATTACTTTTGATGCTACAAATAAGAAATGAAATAAGTACTTATGTGTAACTGGTGATTTCACTACATATTTGGTAACGTCTTATTTTTGTCCCTATATGTAAGCACAAGGCAAGGCCTTGCCTCCTATGACACCCCCATGTTAAAATCAGGTGTTCTTGGCCTCAACTATAAGTACTTCTGATTCTTGTTTTCTTCTTCCATTTCCCATTCTATGGTAATAGCAAGTTTTCTGGGATATTAAGAAAACAAAGGGTCCCCAGACACATGAGTGATATTTATGTTTTTATAAAAAATATAAATTATACGATTCTATGTGTTGCATTTTTTTAACTTGATGTTGCATACTTTAGGGGGACTTAAGCCAAATGAGTGATATGTATAATTTATAAAAAATACGTCTATTTTTTATACTATTCTTTTTTACAATGGATTTGCTTATGAAAAATTACCCAATTTTGTACCACAAATTTTTGGGTAATTTTTTATATTTAAAATCACTAATTTTTCATATGCAAAATCACCCAATTTTGAATCACATTATGTGAAAAATTATCCAAAAATGTTTAATACAAAATTGGGTGATTTTTCATATGAGATATTATGAGAAAATTGGCCTGTTGATATTATGAGAAAATGGGTGTGAAAACTGACAATATATTTGTTCTTGCTCTTAGCTACTTCTAATGACATTTTCCCTTTTTTTGTTAATCCTTAACCTAACCTAAACCTTACTAAAATTAAGTATTTAAAAATGTCCTTAAAGCAAACAAAATTGCTTGCGAATAATGGAAATTTGTTAGATTTTAGTTCATATAAATTTTTCATTAACTCAAAACTAATAGGGATTTGTCTTTAATTTTCCCTTCCTGAATCAGGTTAATATTCTTAACAAATATTAGAAAACTTATTTCTTTTTAGTAAAAAATTTAAAATTTTAAGTTATTAAACTAATGGCGTTTTCTTTTCTGGCAAAAAATGTAACATTTTGTTTGTCCTTTCTAAAAAATTGCATTTTTTGTGTTCTTTTCTAAAAAATTGACAGCACTTTAAAAAGGAATCATGTTCTTTTAAAAATATGTCGCCCTATTAACATGCAAAAATGTTGCCATTTTCACCCTTTATGAAATGATGGGGTGAAAATGTTGCACTATAAAACAGCTGATTTTATAGTTTTGTTTTGAAAAAAAAAATATTTAAAGACGAAAATTAACAAATTTTGTTTTATAAATTATAATAATTTTAAAAAATATACATTTAAATTGCTAAAAATGGAAAAAGCTGCTGTAGTGATATGCGTAAACAATGTTGTTGGGTACTAATGGATTCTTCCTCATCATCAGATGAATCCATTTTAAATAAAAAAAAATAATTAATTAAAAACAGTTTGAAGGCCAATTTGCAATTTGCCGCTTTTTTATTTTTCAACTTGTTTTCTTTTATACACAAATCAGCTGTTCTAAAGCAGGGCAGCATTTTTTGTATAAATTCATGTTTTATTGTGACTGAATATGGTAACATATTCAGAGGGTTATGACAACATTATTTAAATGTCACTTATAAAAATGCAACATTTTTTTGTCAGAAAAGAAAACGCCATAAGAGTAAAGAAATTTCAAATTGTATGAAAAAACTAAAACCAAATACACACCTTACTTAAATTTAGTTCACAAATTTTAACTTCTTAAAAGAACAATACAAGGTAAAGGCATTAGGGAGAAATAGGGGTTATATTTGACTTTCTATGGTTTTCTGTTTACTTTTTTTATGAATTTTTGACATTTTGCTTTTGAAAATGAAAGAACATTTTTTAATAAGTCTACCAGGTATTGTTTTTACATGATGTGAATTATGTTTAATAATGCAAAACTTAATGAATTTTATAAAAGGAACCCGTTAAATCGGAATTTATTCTGATTTAAATACAAAAAATTATCACATGAGTAAAAAAAATAGTCACATAATACAGTATTGGACCTCTAAGTAGTAAATAGTTCTTCTTACAAATATTCTTGGCTAATTTGGACCTAGTTCGCTACGTTATTGACACTATAATGAAATATGTGGAAGAAAATATATAGTTTTTATTATAAAGACAAATTTTGAAAACAAAAGTGACAGTTTTTTCGAAAACATTCAAAAAGTACACAAATGTGCCAAAACAGAAAATATTTTTGACAAACATTTTAATAATCGGGTGTCAAATTGAAATTTAGGAATTTTCTTCTAAAACTCGCTAGATAACACACAAAACTGCAACTGTTTTTTAATTTTTTATTCATTGATGCGAAAATGTTCCTTTTTCTAACAGTTTACAACAATAACAATATCATCTGCATCTACAACTTTAAGAGAAGCCCTAAAATACTTATGGTAGGATACAGGATACCAGTCCACCTAGCCCGCCTATATTTACCATATAGTAACACCAAAATCAGTCGATAGAAAAAAGTACAACAACAAGTATATTTCAAAAAAAACAAGTCAGTCATTTTGAAGTATTGGAGTTGTATTTTCAAATGAATAACTGTTACAATATTGTTAATAAACATATAAATATTTCTACATTTACTTTTAAAAGTTATTCTCTTGCATTTTCAAAAATGGACTAAGTTTTAGGTTATGTAACTTTTACAAGCAATGATCTACTGTCCTGAAAATTATTTTAGTAGAAATTTACAAGTCTACTTTATAAAGCCCGTGTTCACACGGTATTTTCATTGCATTAAGCACAGGCACCCCAAACGTAACTACAGGGTGTTATGGGTTAAAACATCGTTTGTTATCAGTACTCCACTGGCTTTCTTATCCAGTGGCTGAAAACTAAAATCTAAAATTAAGTGACTTTATCAAAAAAAAAAAAAAAAAATTTAATAATGGCACTAAATATTTTATTTTGATTTTCACAGTGTGTAGCAATAGGAATCGTAAGTGTAGCTTTTGTCATATTTTTTTATGACCTAACGATTTTTATCAATTATTGTTGAGATTATTGTTGCACTAGAGCTAAAAGTTATTTGGTGCGAATTTAAGAAAAATCTAATAGCTTAACCCTTTTTGGTCTGCTGCCAAAGATTCTGCATTTTCAAAAAAAAATATTTTAAAATTTGATATTTTAAGTTTTTTGCGATATTTGGGACTTAATTTTGACTAAAACTGGGGTTTCCTACCATCACTATAGGTATTTTTTAATTATTACCAGTGACCGGAAGTTCATGGAAATGTATGTAAGTCTGTAACGAAGGATTTTTCCCCATTAGCTGGGGTATAACTCGCGGGGGTCAGGGTCGCTGCAGAAATTTATATTTGCACAGAAGTGAGAGTGAAGGAAACCAGTTTTTAGTAAGTTTAATGTTTAATGCAGAGTTTATTGTTTAATTAACAAAAAAAAAAAAATACAAAATATATTAAAAATAAAATAAATCAGTTAGAAAACTTGGCGTGGGCATTTCTCTTAATCACGGTGACTAACGTTTGAGAGACCGTACTCGAGGCAGAGCTAAAGTAATTTTCATAAAAACTGTGTTTCATTTTGGATAACACGATATATTGACCTGTTCATAGTTATATATCGTTTCATAGCAGATAAATGTAGATCTTCGTTTGGATAAAACTATATATTGCAGCAGGCTATATATATTAGCCTGTCCCGAAGTTAAAAAAATTGCGAATTTCGTCATGTACTCAAACGATACCTATTGAGCTGTTTATGCACAAAAAACTAATTTGTTTTTGAGTTGCTACCCGCGGTCTTCGTAGTGTATTTTTAAAATTTTTGAACAAAGAAGAGTTT
This sequence comes from Delia radicum, assembly GCA_021234595.1. NCBI lineage: Eukaryota > Metazoa > Arthropoda > Insecta > Diptera > Anthomyiidae > Delia > Delia radicum. Next base: position 106,503,989 of record CM037852.1, read on the forward strand.
AAAAGTTTGACAATTCTGAACATATTATGGGAAAAACATTTATAAAACTTACATAGATTGATTTTGGTCAAAATTTGTCAAAATTTCATAGTTTTCTTAGTTTTATTATAAATGTTTTAAGATATCGAAAAATTTTAGTGTTTTTTACATGATTGGTTTAGATACATAGTTATAACATAATCTGTAAACTATAAAATTTGCTTCAAAAAACGCATTTTAGATAAAGTAACGAAATTTGGAATTTCGCGAAAAGTTTACGTGCTAGGAAATTTCGAAGAGCAGATTTGTAATCTGGAGATCAGGCAATATTTTTATGTGAAGGATATCTGTGTTACATAAAATAACTTATAATACAAAAATTCCATGAAAATTTCCGCGGTTTTTTAAGTTTTGACAAAAAAAACATTTTGCTGAGAATAGAAGCCATTGAATATTATAGAACCCCATAATATTCTCAAGTTTTTCGAAAATAAATGGTTCATTTGTTTACTACAAATAAAACATTTTTTTTACTATTTGTATTAAAATATTGTTGCTGTAGTAAAGGCAGTAAATTGTAGTAAGTAAACGAATAGACATAACGTAGGGTATAAAATCGTAAATTTTTAATTTACAGAGACAAAAAATATTTAAATAAAATATTGGAATAGGTATTAAGTTATTAATAAAAATACATATCAACATAAAAAATGCACAAAATGTAGAAAAATCAAGAAATTTGTTTTGCTATTAGTAAAGAGGCCCAAAACGCACTCCATAATTATGGAGCGGACAAATAAAAGATTAAATTATAAAACCATCTTCTATGCATAAAAATTTCCATAATTGTGGATTAGAGTGCTACAGTAAGATAAAGTTATAACAACAACTTGAAGTGAGATTAAGCAATTAATTATCATTTTGTATTTCGCTGAAGGTGATCTTTAAAAGATTGTCAGCGAAGTTCCCAAAAAAAAAAATATAAAACTATGAGGGAAGAGGGAAAAGGTTAAAGAAGAATATGTATAATATTGTGAAAATCAATATGCAACTGTTAAATGATTAAGTTGATTTTTTTTCTTAGAGTCTACTTTAACCAACGCATTTATGAATTTTTGTAATGTTAGGTCAGTTAGTCTATAGGTTTGCTATACTAATTTTAACATATTGACAGGTAAATTTATGAATTTGACTGGGATTAAGTTGGTTTTAATTATGTATTCGAATTACTTCTTTTGTTTTCTTATAAAAAGTGAGTGGAACCAACGAAATGGTATCAGTTTAATTTTATCTAGACACAACAACTCATCCTTAGATCTCCCAAAAAACAAATTAAACAAGAAGATTTCTAAAATGAAGGTACAGAAAAGCGAATTGATTTTGATTGCGTGTCCAACATATTAATGGATTTAATTGAAATTTCTTTCAGGTATTTGTTTGTATATTGGCAGTTTTGGTAGCATCATGCTCAGCCGGTTTCCTTGGAGGTAGCGGTGCTGGTGGAGATGGCGGTAGTGGTGGATATGGCGGTAGTGGTGGATATGGCGGTGGTGGTGGATATGGCGGTGGTGGTGGATATGGCGGTGGTGGATTTGGCGGTGGTGGATTTGGCGGTGGTGGTCATGGAGGAGCCGGTGGTGTAGTCAAAACTATTCAAGTTATCCATGAAGGTGGAGGTGGCGGTCATGGAGGATATTCCGGTGGTGGTCACAGCCACGGTGGTGGTGCTGAGCATGTTAAAACTATTAAAGTAATCCATGAACAACAACAAGGAGGACATGGTGGTTACTCCGGTGGTGGTGGAACTGAACATGTTAAAACTATTAAAGTAATCCATGAACAACAACAAGGTTTTTCCGGTGGTGGACATGGTGGTCATGAAGAAGTCAAAACTATTAAAGTTATCCATGAACAACAACAATCTGGAGGTTATGGAGGTCATGTAGGACATGAAGAAGTCAAAACCATTAAAGTTATCCATGAACAACAGCCACCACAACATCATGAAGAAGTTAAAACCATTAAAGTTATTCATGAACACCAACAGCAACAACACGGTGGTTACTCCGATGGAGGCGCTGCTCAAACCATTAAAGTTATTCATGAACAAGCTGCCTCCGGGGGTTATAGTGATGCTGGCGCTGGTGTTGGTGCTTCTGCTGGTGGTGGTTTTGATGATGCTTTTGAAACTTTAAAATCTCTCAAGGTCATTGGTGCTTTAGGTGCTGATGGTGGTGCTTCTGCTGGTGGTTATGGTGGTGGTATTGGAGGCGGCGGTGATCCATCAGGCTCCTACTTACCTCCCCAAGGTGGTTGGCAATAAGTATTCATCGTCAACTTCATTGCTATGCTTCCACTCAAAGCATACTTGGTATTCAAATGCGTTTAACTCATCATCTCAAGCATTCATATTGTACATTCATTCACTCATTGAAGTCGTCATTGATTGTCATTGTTTGTTGAGGCATGATGATGCCAAAATCTGTTGTTATTAGTTGTTTAAGTAGTCCCATTTATTTAGTTATGTAAGCCTTAATAGTTGCCCCCCCCCCCCCTCCACACACCATTTACTGTTACATCAAATGATTCAGTGTAAAAAACATACATACCAACTCCATTAATAAATTTAAAAAAAAACATATTTGTCTTTCTCTTCAAATGTTTAAACGTTAATGATCTCTTAAATATTTATAATGACATGATCATTATTATTGTTTTTTTTTAAACAATACAAAAAAAAAACCAAATGCATACTTTACACTCAAAAAAAAAAAAAAGTATGGTAACGAGCAAAAAGGGCAAAAGACTACCCCTAGGAGGCCTGTACAAACCAATAAAGCGAAGAATTATAAATTGTGAACGTTTGTTTGAAATCCCGAGTAAACAACATTCCTACGGGGAGGGGCATAAAGGGAAAAGTCTTCTTAACGCCGGTCTGGCCGAAGCGTTAACCGAGGAACTTTAGGTTTGGTATCTGGGTTCCAAATTCCAAGTAAACATAATCTTAGACGAAATGTTTGTAAATTTCAACGGGTAGGGACATAATCACCCCATTGGCGGCATCGTCAATCCGCTGAAGATAAGAACTGGAAATTATGTATGTACGTTCCTTATCCATGTAGAGCGGGATTTTAGGAAATTCCTATGAGAGCCATGAAAGGGGAAAATTCTTCCCGTTCATTCAACCGTTCCTAATTCCAAAATATGGCCACACAGCTTAAGCGATGAACGTTAAATTTGATAATTGGGTTCCTCATCCCACACAGACAATCGCTAAGATAGCATTGATAAAAATAACATGGGGACGGGTACGAAGGGAAAAAGATAGCCCATTGGAGGCCAGGCCAGGCAATACCTTTAGAAATGTCTACGTGGTGGTCCATAAATAGGGTAGCCCTTGACAGCCTGCATATACATTATCGGCCTAGCCAAACCGTTTAAGCGAAGATCTTGAAATTTTTTTTTCGGTTTCCTACTCCCGCATAGACATTAGAGTACCCAAAAAAGCAAAGTTTAATTTTGTCTTGCTCCCGGCGCATTTCATTACACATTGGGTGTAAGAAATAAGACCGGCGGAAAACCTGGACTTCTATCGTGCAAACCGTTTTGACTTTTGACTTAAAAAATTAACTGAAAATGGTTAATAGATTTGTTTTTCAACAACTTTTAAAAAACAGGTTTCCGTAAAAACTTTGTTCCGTTTTATTATGCAAAATAAAACAAAAATTATTTTTCTCATAGATAACTTTGACCTACATATAAAAAAACGTGATGTTTCTCGCGATCAAAATCAAAATTTTGGGGAAAAAGTTGTAACGGTAATTATCAATGTTTGTGAGGCAATAAATTTGTTTGCTACACATCAGCTAATAGAGTGTTAACACCAGTTTTAGCAAAGAAAGGTTTGGTTTTTTAAAATTATATCGTATATTACTCCCAATGAAATAAGTTCCAGTGAAATAACTTCCAATGAAATAAGTCCCAAGAAAAATTAAATTGCTTTCAGACCGAAAAAATCAAATAACTCCCCAAAAAAATGAAATAATATGTTATAACTATCAACATCTCTACGTCAAAGCTAATTTTTGTCACAAAATTGGTTAAAATAATTTCGCTTCATCAAAATTTTTTTATGAAATTTTGAGAAATGTGTAAAGTTTTGTATTTACCAGATAAATTGGTAAATTGCTTACAAGTTTTAGTATTATTTTAGTCCGGTAAAAATAGACAATTCAAATAACAAAAATGCAATACATTGTAAATAAAATACCAAATGTCCCCATCAATTTCATGCCTGTGAAAAAAGCTATTCAAGGTCAAATGTAAATATGTTCGGGTTTTTTGGTTTTTCTCGTAAACGGTAAGTTTTATCAAAAAAAAAAGGTCAGAATCACCATTTCTGAGATATCGCGATTCTAAAAGTTGAAGGATTTATAATCTATATAATATGCACACCTTTCCACACCACCTGTGAGGTAGTGTACTTGGCACATTGTCTTAACGTGGTTTCCCCGGTAGTTCAAGCATACCGATTATGATAGAGTTTCATGGAATAATATTATATTTACTGCATATTGATTATTGATATTGATTGGTAATATTGATTAGTGATTTTTATATTGATTATTATTTCTTAATCTGAATTACATTCTTCAAATTCGACTTCAACAGTCATGTCTTCTTCGATTTTTTTTTTCTTGCTGAATGTTTATAAATTGTTCATCAAATGAATCTTCGTCTGTTGTATTCAATTCAGCATTTGAGCAAGACAGGCTTTGGCAATTAGTACAAGCTGGTGAACAAAGCAATCACACTTTTTTACAGCAGCATTTACCACTACAACCTTTTTTGCAACAGCAAAACATAGTGTTTCGGAGTTTGAATCGGTTCCAAAGTACTATCTGTTAATTTCCAAACCTAATATTCTGGGTTCAGTTGATTGCCTAGTCATACCTGAACTTGGTAGTAAACTCGATACAAGTGTTGATGAGCAGAAGCAGATGTTGGAGGAAGACAAGATAGTTGTACTTGCTTGTGGTTCCGTGTATTTTTTACAAAACTTATATATGCCAGAATTAAATAACCCGCTTTGGTAAGCAGTAACTACATTTGTATGATTTCAATTAGGCAATTAGGTAAGGCAGTCTGTTGTTCTTCCATAAATTCCTTCTTTGCTTACAATGAAGCAGTAAAGAATGCATACCATGAAGCAATAATGTTGTCAACACACCAAAAAGCGCTTTTTATTGCATACGAAGGCGTGCATTCATTGCTTCATAGAGCACATGAAAGAAGCGATTTTCACCTGTTTAAAAGAGAAATACAAAGTGAGACATCGCGAACAAAAATCATGCCTTCTGGAATTGTTTTGGAAGCACTCGGTAATTAAATAATGCCTTCCAGAACTGCTTCTGGGTAAGTACTATTTTTTTCTGGGATCTATACTTGTCTATACAATTAATTTTTTTTTTTTGAGCTCCATAAACAGCAAGGAGAAAGCGAATTCCTTTTGTGATTATCGTTTGTGGAGAAGAGACAATATATTGGAATACTTTTGCCAAATCAATGATATTTTGTTTTTTAAACATTTTAAATACCCCTTCTGAAAATTGCTGATGTATTGCAGAAGAATATATTTCTGTTCGCTGTTGATCATTTCCAGGTTTTAACAAGTAAATAATTTTGTCAATTGAAGTTGATTCAGTGGGAAAGTTCAACACTACAAGGGAATATTCAATCCTATAAGCAAAGAGAATAGAATATACATATATAGCCAAACTCGCAAAGACCACTCGACAAAAGCATGTATATGAGCGTAGCGATGCGAACAGTACAGTTCTGTCGGAATTTTTGTTATTTGAACACTATTTTTGTGGCTAATTTGAACGGACTATTATACAAAATATGGAAAGAGCTATTTCACTAAGATTTTGGAAATCCTTTTGAAATCAAAATTTTTTGCATATATAACTCTACATTATGTAAATAGTTACAGTAAAAAATAAATGCAAAGTGTTGAAAATGGTCTTTTATCTTATTTTGTCAAACAATTTTTAAAACTTCTGTGTATGTATTTATTTCTTTATCAAAACTTTTAACACAAATTCGCGTGACTTTTTGTAAAATTTTTTATAAAGAAATAATACACATACACAGAAGTTTGAAAAAAAAATGTTTAACAATAAAGTGCTATTCTGTTTTTTCGAACTTTTATGTATTAAAATTTTTCATAAAGTTTTTAAAAGAGTAGCAAAACAAAATTTTTAAACATTCTATGTATTTATTTCTTTATGATAGTTTTTTTGAAAAATAACATTAGAAAATTTTAAATTTTTGACATCACTATATTAAAAATGTTTACTTATCGCTGTAAATCAACAATTGAAAACTAAATAAAAACTGCACTGAACTGTACAATCAGAACTCACAGAAGGAACTCAAAGTTTCAGTGCTAACGTGTTATCGTTGTAAATTTGCTTGATTTTAAACGTTTTCACCACAGAAATATGTCAAATGTACGATGAATGATTATTTTCATACCATTAAAAACAGTACACACTCCGAATTGAGCAATTTTCTGAAATTTAATAGATTTGAATTTGGCTTATCAGTGCGGGGGTCGTGGGATCGATGCTCACCAGAGGCACTGGTCCGTTTTTGCTACAACGCGCCGAAAGCTATAGCAGCTAGTGCTCGGTTAGGGTAATAGTATATAATTTGTAATTATATGATTATTAATTAATAAAATAAAAAAAAAATAATAGATTTGTAAATTTTGTCCCCGTGCCATTGGGAGTATTTCATTCAAATTAATTTGGAGTTATTTCATAATGAAATAACACCCAAATGGAAAAATTAAATAAGTTCCAAATAAAATGAAAAAATTGTCCACGATTTGGGAGTTATTTTATTATGAAATAACTCCCAATTTATATGGATATTTTTGAAAATTATTTAATTTTTTTCTTGGGACTTATTTCACTGCGAGCTATTTCACTGCGCCGAGAAAAACCAACCTTTAAAGAAAAATAACCCAGCAAGAGCAGTGCTTCAACTCATTACTGGACTTTTTACTAGCAACATTACTTTTGTTAGCGGTGTCCCAATAGTAATAGGTACCCATTACCCTATCGCCTACAAAAAGAGTACCCATTACTCTATCGCTGATAAAACTACACAAAATAATAGGTACCGATTACCTTTGAGACAGTGTAAACAAAAGTAATGTTGCAAGTAAATAGACTGGTATTGAATTCGAGTCCTGTTTATGCTGGGTTATTTTTCTTAAAAGAAATATAGTTTTCTTATTACAAATATAGTTTTTAGCAAAAGTATGTTTTAAATAACAGCACTTAACAGAAACTTTTTAACAATTTATGGTATAAGTTATATGAAATTCCTATTTCAAGTAGCAAAAAAAATATGTATTTGGGAGTTGTCATCTTATGATCATAAATTTTTTGTATACATTTTTAAAATATGTAAATTAACATAAAATTTTGATCAACGATACCTATTTTTAGAGATATAGGTTGCAAAGTTTAATTATTTACTAATAAACTTTTTGGTTAAAACCAAATAAAATTGGAAATAAAATCGCAATTATTAAGAATGTTTAAAAACTATAAAAAAAATATCTACATAGAATTCTAGAGTACACGACAGAACATGAAACAAAACAAAAATGTCTCACTGTAAGGTTTTTGTCATTTCGTCATGGAATAGACGATATATTTTAAAAAACCAAACCTTTGATAAAACTGCAGTTAATACTCTATTAGTTGGTGTGTAGCAAACAAATTTATCGCCTCATAAGAGCCGTTCAAAAATAAATTTTTTCATATGTGGATCAAATCCATGAGAAAAATAATTGTTGTTGTATTTTGCATAATAACTCTTATAACACTCTGTAACTAATTATTTAAAAAGTTTTTTAACAACAAAGTGAATTCACTACTATAAAGTATGTAAGTTTTTGTGTAATATCACTCAAACGCCTAAATTTAGATACAATAATGTAGAATTTGTCTATACGCATTTTTATCTGCAAACATTGACAAAAGCTGTTTTAATAAGCATTTTTTATTTATGTCGGAATCTAAAAGTATCCTCTAAAAATGTTTCGTTATATTTTTCGTATTCGGCTCTTTAATACGCATCGTTTGAGTGATATTACTCTACAATAGCTATTTTCTGCTCAAAAATAAATATTAAACACAAAGTGTTTAATAGTAATTGTCATAAATGTGAATATTTCTAAGAAAAATAAAACAAATAAAAAAATTTAAAATTATAAAATTATAAAAAACAAAACATTTTATCATCGCATTTAAATTTAGTCAAGGCAAAATCCAAATTAAAGTATCTTATTAGTGACATTTGAGGTGTGGTGTCGGACTAATAGTCAGATTATGCGAAACAACAATCCAAACAATCAAGTCTAACTGCAAATATTTTAAATAAATATGAAAGTAACTATGAAATCAACATTTTTTCTTCAGTGGGTTGGATATGGAAATGCTTGGATTTAAGGATAATTGATGATTAATTGGAATGTATCAATGCATCACCACTGAAGAGGTAACACTTAATTAATTTGTTGTTTTTTTTTTTGATTTCTCACAATTTTGTTCTACCAGGCTTGTAGAATTTCATGCCGGCTAACCAGGAATATGGTCTATCAAACCAGATTAAGTGATACAACCGGTTTAAAACGTAATTTAAAATGCAAAAAAGACATTACAAAAGCATTTTCCTACATAATAAGTCCTAGATTCTGCAAACCATTTCGTATAGAAAAAGCTTAAGGAATTTTTTGTTAATATAAGAAACTCCAAGCAGAATGAATGTAAGACATTTGTTATAGGAAACCAAATTCTGTAATTCTATGAAAACAATCTCATAATCTGAAGCTTTTTTATATGTTTGCTTCATAATTTAAAGAAATTAGCCTTATGTAAAATAATAAACTAAAGTTATTTGTTATTAATAAAACATGAGTTAAGAATATAGTTTTTGTTTTATATGAGTATATTTACACCTATAACATGCATTTTTACCACATTCATTTTAAAATTTCTACTAATTTTTACGCACATGTAATGTAAATTTACTCACTTTGTGTGTATTTTTTTACACAGGAAGTATTTTTTTACACAGGAAGTAAATTTACCCAATTAATATTAGGAGTTCAGTTTCCTAAATTTCAACAAAAGTTAATTAGAGTGTGCTAAATAAAAACTTAAAAATTCTGCAGTAACTGTTCTAAAAAAAATTTATAAATATTTTTCTAGTAATAATCTTCACTTAACGAAACTTTTAAACCCTATATCTATAAAAAAGTAAGAGAACTTTTTTGGACAAAACATACCATTTTTGATACCTTAAAACGAGTGTCGGACTCTAAAAGTACCCTCTAAAATTGTTTCGTTACATTTTTCGTGTACAGCCCTTTAATACGCATCGTTTGAGTGCTATAACTGAAGTGAATTCGAAAAACCACCCTTTGTCGGAACACCCTACTGTACGGTACCTCGGTAGTTCCAACCGTATTTGTTTCCAATCGAATGCTTTAGTTGTTGTGACCAAAGTTTCCTGTTGTGAAAACAATCACTCGGTGAAAACAACAGAAATTCTGTCAGACAATATAATTTCTATTGCATCCACAGAAATTCGGTGATAACTACCAAAAAATTATATAGTAACAACCGGACCATTCGATTGGCAGGCAATAAATACGGTTACTACTACCGAATCTGTTTTCTGGGTGCGCTTTTAAAGATTTAAAATCTTAAAAATCTTAAATTTACTTCATTTGAATTGTCAGGTTTGAGATCATAAAGAAAATGTTACTATTATAAACGGAAGGTGCACACAGAGAAAAATTTAGCTATTTACCAACTGAAATTCGGTTACTATGACTCAATTTCGGTTATTACGAGTTTCAGTCGGTTGGTACAACCGCACTTTAGTTTACACAACAAAATTCGGTCAATTCAACTGAATTTTAGTTTCAACACCCAAAATATTCAGAAAGCTAATGTAAATATCATAGTACTAACTAAATTTATTAGTTGTTACCATTAAAATACACTTTTAAATTCGGTTGGCACTTTATTTCTCTGTGTGTAATAATTGTTAATAAATTGAAGAATTTTTGTGATGATCAGGCCATCTAGAGGATCATCCCTTCTGCACTTTCGACGAAAGCGACTAGGTCATCATCAGCCTCATTCTAATCCACCACACCAAAAACCATTCTAATCCACCACCAACCACAGAAAAGTTATATTAATTGATTTCCCGTTCTCTTTTCTAACAAGTTTAGCCAACAGCTTTAAATCTTAAAGCTTTTTAATTGGCCGGGTTGCCAGTCCAACTGCTAATGTTGTCAATATTGGGAACGAATTGGGAATCCGGCCAATTAAAAAGCTTTAAGATTTAAAGCTGTTGGCTAAACTTGTATGAGAAAAAACCTCATATTGTTCGGGTAATCAATTAACATAAAGTTGTTTCTGTGGTTGGTTGATATACATATAAACCTGATCAAACCATGAGTTATTGTGGATGGTGGATTCGAATTAGGCAGATGATGACCTAGTCGCTTAGGTCGAAAGTGTGGCACTCCCACTACACAGAGAGAAGTAATTGGACGAGTAGTGAAGCTTTCTTCACAATGTGAATGAAAAATTTCTTAAACTTCATGAAAAAGCTTAATAGTTTTAATGAAATTAGTTTTAATAAAACTTTTTCATTAGGCGTATGAAATTTTTAATAAATAATATGAAATTGTTCATTAAATTTTATGGATTAATTAAATGAAAAGTTTCAATGGATGAGTTCCAGTGACAAATCATTGCTATAATTCAAAAAGGCATTGATATCATGGAGATAATTCTCTCAGTGTAGCGCTGATCCTCACAAGAATTTGTTTCATCTTTCTCTTACATTTATTAACAATTCGTGTTTTCTATTTATAATAGTAACATTTTAGTGATGATGCCAAACCTGAAAATTCAGAATGAAATGCAATTTTAAAAGATGAACAATACATACAAAATTCACAATCTTAAATTTAAGCACGCCTAAATTTTAATTGCAGAATGATATCAAGATAAATTTATTAAAAATATAAGTTTTAACAGAACTATGTATAAAACATTTATTTGGAAATAACTTAAGAAAAAATATATTTTAATGTGAAATATCTTCCATAATGTAACATAATGAAAAAATATTTTTTTTATCACACCAGCTTCGCATTATTATTTTTTTGCACACAAAAATGAAAAGTTATTGAAAACTTCACAAACTATAGTTTATCTAATTGTATAACTCTCTCCACTGGCTAAGGATTTTCCTAAACCCTAAACATTTTTTTTTTTGTTCATAATTTTATACAAATATCCTTTTAATCAGGAATGGCAAACATGATACAATTAATACCATAAAGGTCGATAAAGTACAATTTCTTAGTCTGGTTGGTACAAAATCTATAAACACATTTTCCATCCCTGATTTCAATAACAAAATATTGTTTTCTTTAATTTTTTACTTATTATAATAGTATAGTATAAAGTTTGTGGCATGTCTTTTATTCTAATACAAAATAAAAAGTTTGTTGCTTAAGTCTTTTGTTTGACTGACCAACAAGTTTAAGTTTAGTTGAATGTACACAAACAAAGCGATTTTGTTAGATTTTGAAAAGATGCTAAAGGAGACAAATCTAATGATGTCGCAATTTTCATAATGAAACAATCTCATATTCATATAGAAAAAAGGATGGGAAAAAAATAGAGGTCAAGACTATTTTTTAACGATTTTTATTATTTCTTCTAAAGCAACTATATGAAAATCGGGTATAATATTAATGTTATTTTAAAGGTATAATTTATATGGTCTTTTTAGAAATGTTTTTAGTTCAGTTTCAAAGTTTTTTTTAATGTCAATTTAACATTTTATACAACATTTTTGATTGAGTGTAAATATCTATACACAAAACCATCTTGAACATTCAACCCATGTTATGATTTATGCTGAGTTAACATACCAAAGTTATCTTTATTGCTACTATATAATCAGCGGTAGGCAATGAAAGTGAAATTAGTTAAATACTGTTAATGTTAAGGATCACAACATTTTCAAACAAACCCTAAACGGAAGATATGAAGGTTAGTGCAATATAAAAATGATTGCTCAAAACATAAATTACCAACTTGAATAATTCAGTTTTCCATTTTAGTTTGTCTGGTCGTATTAATTCATTTTTACACCATAATATTGGCAAGTCCTCCAAAAGGTGGCATTGGCGATGGTTATATACGTTCCGTAAAGCAGTCGCCATCTAAATCGAAAACTACAACAACATATTATGCTAAACCATTGTATCCACCAATGAAAAGAAAAGGAGGTACTCACAAACCTAAGCCAGAGGTTTACAAAGTGATTATACATGAACAACCCAGCAAAAAAGTGGGGCCTCCAAAAAAACAAGAAATTTATAAAATCATTCATTTGCCGTCACAACAACAGCAACAACAAAAAGTGGCAAAATCTGTGAAAATTTTGAAAATTATAAATGTGAAGAGGCCAAGTGGTGGCCATGGTAGTACTGGAACATGGTCTTAACAATTGTATTAATTACGAAATAAAACTTTATACTTGTAAATATGTAATTTATACATAAAAACTTTGTAAACATACAGATCATCACCTAAAATGCAAAACGGCGTAACAACAAAAAAATTCAATAGATTTTTTGATATATTATGATGTACTATACTATATTACATGTCCCTGCAAACTGAACTTATACATCAACAAATAACGGTTTTATGAACGAAATTCAAAAGGCCGTAACAACAAGTAATTGAATTAAAAAAACAAGAAGAAGTAGTGTTGTTACTTCTTACTTGTACGAAAAAAGTAACTCTTTTTTTTGGATAACTAAGTTGTTTGGAAAAATACTAATATCAACAAATTTTGAGCTGCATCCCATTATTCATTGTCAAAAAAAAACCATGCGAGAAAACATGTCAAACCATCATGCGATTCGGCAGCACCCTCTCCGTTTTGAATGAAATTTTCCACAAATGTTGTATATTACTAGACTTGAAAAAACCCAAACTTATGGACCCCAACGACTTTCGGTTTCCGAGTTATGACGTCATGAATATTAGAAAAAACTCAAAAATGTCACTAAAGTGTGTTTATAAAAATGTCTATAACTTTTAAACTGTAAAAGCTAAAATATTTTTGTTTACAGTTTTTTAAAGGTAAGAATATGCTCTTTAAAATGATATGCATATGCATTTTTTTCATGGAAATTTCCACCGAAATTTTTTCGGATCTAAAATTCAGAAGGCCAAATCGGGAAAAACTATATTTTTTAAAATTCTTAAAAAAATATATGTTAATAAGTAAACCCTTGTTAACATATATTCAAAATTTCAGATTGGAGCCATGATTAGTTTTTGATAAAAATTTGTGTTAAAATCAGTTGTTTTTTTTACACGAAAATTAAATGTTTTTTGTAAATATTTCTGTTCTTTTTTTGTTTTCCGGCAAAACTAAAAGATGTTAAGTATTGTAAGTTTGAAAAGTTGAAAGGTTGAAAGACCCAGAATATGCAATAGGTTTTCGTCTTGCATATAAATAAAAGTCTTGCGTATTTTTATTTCATGTATTTTGTTGTTGTGGTCTTGCATACTCTTGTATTTATACAAGATCTGCAAGCTTTGAAAGGTCTGCAAGGGTAGTTTGCTACCAAGAGCGAATACCGCTATTGTTTCTACAATCCAAATTTTTTATAAGTTTTAGAGACATACTGATCAATCTGCAAACAAAAACTTAAGAAAAAAATATATGGATTACGAGATATTTGCGAAAAAGGATATTTTTAAATGTTTATATCCCTTTTCAAAAGCGTATAAATCAAAGCTTCACATGTCTCAGAGAGGACAAAATAAGCCTTGAAATGAGATATAAAAATCGGACAACGAAATAGATGACTTTAGTGGCTGTCTTGCAAACTACTCTTACTATTCTTATATTTATATAGTGATATAGTATATAGGTTTTTTACTATCTTTTTCCTATAAATCCTTGAAATTCAATGTAAGCCTGGAATCTAAATCTCTTTAACTTTAGTAAATAATTGTTATCTTTAGATAAAATCTCAAAACTAGTTAAGTTCTTTTATGAAAATTGATGTAAATATTGATAGTAAATAAAATAAAAAAAAAAACACTAATAGAAAACATATGATTTTCTATTGTTGATTTACTTGAATAAACGTCACTACATTGCTAGGTCTGTCAAAAAAACAGAGTAGTATTTGGAAGATGACAAAGCCAATTGTGACAATATTTTGTTGTTGTTTTTGTTTTTTCTTTGATATTTTAAATTTTGAATCTCGCTCCTAGACGAGGACAAGAAATTCTCATTGAGTTTGTGATTTAACATAACAAATATCTCTAGAAATTCGAATAACAAAGTCCCCTGAAGATTTCCTTGGGCAGGAATGAAATCCGGATAGGGACACGCCTACATCAGATTGTTTTTCACAATTTGTTAAATAAGTTTTGGGACTTTAGCACATTTAATTATTATGAATGCAATTAATGTTTATCCCGATGAAAATAAATTTAAATAACAAATATGCAGGTGCTTGTGCAAATTTAAATGTAACTGACACTAATAGAAAACATATGATTTTCTATTGTTGATTTACTTGAATAAACGTCACTACATTGCTAGGTCTGTCAAAAAAACAGAGTAGTATTTGGAAGATGACAAAGCCAATTGTGACAATATTTTGTTGTTGTTTTTGTTTTTTCTTTGATACTTTAAATTTTGAATCTCGCTCCTAGACGAGGACAAGAAATTCTCATTGAGTTTGTGATTTAACATAACAAATATCTCTAGAAATTCTAATAACAAAGTCCCCTGAAGATTTCCTTGGGCAGGAATGAAATCCGGATAGGGACACGCCTACATCAGATTGTTTTTCACAATTTGTTAAATAAGTTTTGGGACTTTAGCACATTTAATTACTATGAATGCAATTAATGTTTATCCCGATGAAAATAAATTTAAATAACAAATATGCAGGTGCTTGTGCAAATTTAAATGTAACTGACACTAATAGAAAACATATGATTTTCTATTGTTGATTTACTTGAATAAACGTCACTACATTGCTAGGTCTGTCAAAAAAACAGAGTAGTATTTGGAAGATGACAAAGCCAATTGTGACAATATTTTGTTGTTGTTTTTGTTTTTTCTTTGATATTTTAAATTTTGAATCTCGCCCCTAGACCAGGACAAGAAATTCTCATTGAGTTTGTGATTTAACATAACAAATATCTCTAGAAATTCTAATAACAAAGTCCCCTGAAGATTTCCTTGGGCAGGAATAAAATCCGGATAGGGACACGCCTACATCAGATTGTTTTTCACAATTTGTTAAATAAGTTTTAGGACTTTAGCACATTTAATTACTATGAATGCAATTAATGTTTATCCCGATGAAAATAAATTTAAATAACAAATATGCAGGTGCTTGTGCAAATTTAAATGTAACTGACACTAATAGAAAACATATGATTTTCTATTGTTGATTTACTTGAATAAACGTCACTACATTGCTAGGTCTGTCAAAAAAACAGAGTAGTATTTGGAAGATGACAAAGCCAATTGTGACAATATTTTGTTGTTGTTTTTGTTTTTTCTTTGATACTTTAAATTTTGAATCTCGCTCCTAGACGAGGACAAGAAATTCTCATTGAGTTTGTGATTTAACATAACAAATATCTCTAGAAATTCTAATAACAAAGTCCCCTGAAGATTTCCTTGGGCAGGAATGAAATCCGGATAGGGACACGCCTACATCAGATTGTTTTTCACAATTTGTTAAATAAGTTTTGGGACTTTAGCACATTTAATTACTATGAATGCAATTAATGTTTATCCCGATGAAAATAAATTTAAATAACAAATATGCAGGTGCTTGTGCAAATTTAAATGTAACTGACACTAATAGAAAACATATGATTTTCTATTGTTGATTTACTTGAATAAACGTCACTACATTGCTAGGTCTGTCAAAAAAACAGAGTAGTATTTGGAAGATGACAAAGCCAATTGTGACAATATTTTGTTGTTGTTTTTGTTTTTTCTTTGATATTTTAAATTTTGAATCTCGCTCCTAGACGAGGACAAGAAATTCTCATTGAGTTTGTGATTTAACATAACAAATATCTCTAGAAATTCTAATAACAAAGTCCCCTGAAGATTTCCTTGGGCAGGAATGAAATCCGGATAGGGACACGCCTACATCAGATTGTTTTTCACAATTTGTTAAATAAGTTTTGGGACTTTATCACATTTAATTACTATGAATTTAATAAAGTAAATTCATTTCAATAATATGTAGGAAAAAAAATTTTAAAAATTAAATTTTCATAATATTCCCTAAAGTGGTACTTCGTTTGTTCCATAAAGTGAATCTTTGCTATATTTTCTTAATTTTTAATTTTTTTGATGGGTTTCAAAGTTCTTCCATTTTTTATGTTTTACGCTTTACTTTACTTATTCTTGTACATTTTACTCAATTTTTCGACATTTATGACAACAACAGAAATACCGATTGAGATGTATTGGTTTCCAGAAACAAATAAACTTTCATCTTCCGATACATAAGATGAAGGTTTTTGTATTTTATGTTTATGTCGTAACCAAAAATTTTAACAATGCAAATTCAATTAATTGTTATTTATGAAAACGCCCAGTTCATATAAAATTTAATAATTTATCTGCGAGAACTGTGATTCTGATTGGAAATAATAATAATTAGGGCAATGCAAAACTTTATGCTCTAAAATGGATATAGGCTAGAGATATCACGAATGTTCGTTTACTATTGTGAATTCAGTATATTCTGTATGTTTTTATTATTCGGCAGAATACCGAATATTAGCACTATTCGGCAGAATTATTAGGTTAAAATAAAATAGCTCAAAACATGTATTTATATCTAAAAAATTTTGAATATTAAATTCTTCACATATTTTTCTTTTAAACGTCAAACACGGCTGTTTGTGTTAATTATATAAACCTAAAAAAGTTTTATTATTTTATTAAATTTTGTCTATATTTAAATTACAGTGTATTTGAAATTTGTATGAAAATGTATGAAAGAGCTATTCGGCAATACACGATATTCGGTTTAAACCGAAAAGCGAATATTCGGTAAAGTGCCGAATACACTATTCGTGACATCTCTAATTTTCCAAATCATCAAATTAAGAACAAAGTGGCATCAACTTGTAGTTGCATATATTGGCAAAAGTGCATATTTTCGCATATTTTGACTTTGAGTGCATATTTTTTATGCTTTTTAATGCATATATTTCAGTTTCTAATAAAAAAATTGTGAATATTTTCCATTTATTTTAACTAGTTTTCTTAACTTGTCAAAAAAAAAATGGATTCATTTTTAAATTTTTATTTATGCAAAATCATTTTTACATTTCAAAATTTTGCTTAACCGAAGAAAAGTGTAAGATTGTGTTCCTATTTATATTTTTAAGCGTTGATTTTTACAAAAAGTCTTCTTTTAGGTGCATATTTTTCAGGTTTTTAATGCATATTTTTAGTTTTTAGCTGAATTTTATTGGCGCCTATTTTTCGTTTTTAGTTGCATGAAATTCCATGCCCTAATAATATAGTTTTAGTTTAAGTTTAAATGGACATATATGAAACATTCGTCTTCAAAAGGCTAATTTATGTATATTACAAATAAAATTTAAGTTAAACATTACTTTTGAGTCGTTTTGACATAAATTTCTCTCTATCTATTTTATACCTTTTTAGAAAATTTTAATTATGGGTTCACTTTAGTGTGCATATTCCCTAATGTGGATCTTTAGAGTAGTTTTGAAAATTGTTATATAACTTTTTTATATTAGTTGCCAAAAGAAAAAGATCTTTGGATGAAAAATACCAAAGCGGTTGACCTATAAGCTGATGTATTTGGATTTTGAATATTCCACTTAGTTTATTTTATATAGCCTAAATAACAAATGTAGGGTCACATTAGGATAAATTTAATTGAAATTGGAAGACGAAAGGTGAAAAAATTCCATTTTATGGCCGGTCTTCGTTGGAGTGGCAGTTATATGTTTTTTTGAAATTTTGGGTGTATAGCGTGTGAATCAAGCTTAAGTTACCCGTCTTTAAAGTTTTTAGAAAAAAAATTGGATGGATTAAATTTTTTATAATTTATTTTTGTTTTTTTAATATTTTTACTACTTAAAACTAACAACAGTTCACTTAACAAACTAAATAACAATAATAGTGTTGATTTAACAGTTTATAGACTAAACTAATCACAGAGGGCGAACCAGTGCTTAATTCCAACCATGCGATACAGGTGGTGGTAAATAACCACCATGTCCTTGCTCTTGGTGTATGACTTGAATAGTTTTGACTTCATGATGACCACCATGTTCAACATGACCACCGGAGAAACCTCCATGGGAATGTCCACCTCCTTGATGAATAACTTGAATAGTTTTGACTTCTTGATGTCCACCATGAGAGTGACCACCGGAGTATCCTCCATGGGAATGGTCACCTTCATGAATTACTTTAACAGTTTTTACTTCTTGATGTCCACCATGACCTCCGGAATAACCTCCATGGGAGTGGCCAGATTCTTGATGAAATACTTTGATAGTTTTAACTTCTTGATGACCACCATGGAAATGATCACCACCAGAATAACCTCCATGAGAGTGTCCTCCGTCGAGATGAATTACTTTGACAGTTTTAACTTCCTGATGACCTCCGTGGGAATGATCATGACCTCCATGAGCGTGACCCTCTTCGTGATGAACTACAACAGTTTGAATTTCCCCACCACCATGGCCTCCATGGGAATAACCATGTCCTCCATGAGCATGACCTTCTTCTTGATGTACTACAACAGTTTGAATTTCCCCACCACCATGGCCTCCATGGCCTCCATGGGAATAACCATGTCCTCCATGAGCATGACCTTCTTCTTGATGTAATACAACAGTTTGAATTTCCTCACCACCATGGCCTCCATGTGAATAACCATGTCCTCCATGAGCATGACCTTCTTCCTGATGTACTACAACAGTTTGAATTTCACCACCTCCATGTCCACCACCAACACCATAATTGTAACCTCCAGCACCACCACTGTCACCGCCGCCCAAAATTCCAGCCGAGCAAGTGGCAGCCATAACGGCCAAAATACAGAAAAATACCTAAAAGCAAAAATAAATCCATTGAAATCTCGTCGGAGTCCTCTCATAGCGAAGTGTGTTTAAAATTTTACCTTCATGCTGGAAATTTCGTGCTTAAGTCTTATTTAATTTCCAACAAAATGGAACTGGAACTTCTCTTAAGAATGTAAGTAATGAACTGATGCTGTTTGCAAATCGACCAATGATTTTTATACTAATTCGAATTCATCATAAAATCAATGTTAACATCATTGTAATGAATTCAACAAACATTTTAATACAAATTGGATTTCTTTCCATTAAATTTATTCAGCCGTTCATTCATTCATTAATTCATTCATTCAGAGTTGCACAATTTTGCAACATAAAATTTTTATTATTTATTTTGAAGCTCTAAAATCTTTGAAATTGCTTTTGTATAAATAAAAACAAAAGCACAAATGTTGACTAAATATCCATCTGACTTACAACATATGTTCCCATCTCCAGTTATTGAGCTATCTCACACATTTCTATTCAAATATTTTGACCAACAATATTTTATGATACCACCTCGTTATCATAACAATGAAGATTGTTTTTTTTTTTTTTTTTGTTGGTTAATAATGTGATGACGCCTATTTCCAATATCATCTTGTTATGGTGTTTTTGTTAACCTTGTCAACATTAAAATTTCTTTTGGCTAATATCAAAAAAGTGTGCAAAAAATTAGCATAAAACAAATTTATGTTTAATGAAAACATTTTCTTGTTAATTTTGTTTTTGTGTTTTTGCTATACTTTTTGAAATATGTAACAACATTTTGGCTAGCAACTTATTAGCATTTTCAAAATCGTGTCATATTATCTCAGTATATCAAACGAAATGAACGAGCGAGTTTTTGATAAAAAAAAAAAGAATTACAAGAAACTACAATTTTTTTTATTATTTATTTATAACGAGCTTTCAACCTCCTTATACAGGTAAGGAAACAAGTATATGGTACAAAGTAACAAAGTGACGTTATTTTTAATTAAAAGCCTTTCTTAAAAACTGTTAGCAAAACCTCGGTAATGCACTCACAAGAACTTTTCCATAAAAGTTCAACAGTTATTTAAAAATTTAATCGGTAAAGTTGTTTCAATGAAATATTCAGTTAAATTGCCAAAGAAATATATTTTTTAACTTTCTGTCTGTTATTCAAGAAACAAAAAAAACGGACTTTCGGTAATTGTTAAAATATTCAGTTACAATTTTCTATTTAAAACAAAAAGTTGTTATATTATATTGAGTATTGAAATAAACGTAAACAATCTATTAATTTTATCAATTTTGTCAATTAATTTTTCAACAGTTGAAAATAAACTAAAAAATACAAATTGTTTTAAACGAAAAGTAAGTAGTCATGTTTTTAACTAATTTTCAGTTAATTTAATGTGTATATACAGTAGTCTTTACGGAAAAAATGTTGTGAGTGTAGGTTCATATTATGACACATGTTACCAGGTAATAAGTTAAACTCCTTACCCTTGCATTACTTCGCAACGTTTGGTATTACTGATTGCCCATTAGTAACTCCAAATTCACATGTATAAATAATTTTGTGGTATAGTTTCTTTCTATACAAAATTAAATATAATTAAATTTTTACTACAAATTTGACAATTTTAAAATAATATTCGATTTAAATATTAAAGATTTAAATAAAAACATGTTGACAACTATTTACCTGTAAGTGAGGAGTAACATCTCAGGTAGAAATTTCCAACCGTACCAATCAAATAGTTCTGGCAAACCACTGCTATTTTTGTAAAATCCACCTTGGTAAAAATTACCAAAGGTACAACTAATATTGTACTAGGAAAACACTATTTTGTTTGCAAAGTGTTTTGCCAGTAACAAACTCAAAATTATTTGCCAATATTGCTTTTAAAAATAGTATAAACAATTAGAAGCCTTTTTATTTTATTATATTTCCCACATTTTAATATGATGTATAAGACTAAGACCGAATTGTATTGCTGTTTTTTAAATGTGTTTTATTAGACATATTTCACAAAATTAATTTAATTTAAGCTATTTTAAAAGCACCAAATTTGTTGAATTATTAACGTTATGCCAACGGTGGCAAATTCGTTTAAACCAACGGTTGGCCAACACTGTTATTAATCGGGTAACAGGAAAATGCTACCAAGATGGGATGTTACGGAAGTAAGTAGTTACCTCAATGGACATTTGTATTGATACTTTTGGCTGGAAATCGCAAATAAATGTGCAACTAAAAGCTCCAAAATATTTTTTTTTTTTTTTTTTTTTTTTTTTTAAATTTATTTTCATCGGGATAAACATTAATTGCATTTATAGTAATTAAATGTGCTAAAATCCCAAAACTTATTTAACAAATTGTGAAAAGCAATCTGATGTAGGCGTGTCCCTATCCGGATTTCATTCCTGCCTAAAGAAATCAGATTGCTTTTCACAATTTGTTAAATAAGTTTTGGGATTTTAGCACATTTAATTACTATAAATGCAATTAATGTTTATCCCGATGAAAATAAATTTAAATAACAAATATGCAGGTGCTTGTGCAAATTTAAATGTAACTGACACTAATAGAAAACATATGATTTTCTATTGTTGATTTACTTGAATAAACGTCACTACATTGCTAGGTCTGTCAAAAAAACAGAGTAGTATTTGGAAGATGACAAAGCCAATTGTGACAATTTTTTGTTGTTGTTTTGGTTTTTCTTTGATATTTTAAATTTTGAATCTCGCTCCTAGACGAGGACAAGAAATTCTCATTGAGTTTGTGATTTAACATAACAAATATCTCTAGAAATTCTAATAACAAAGTCCCCTGAAGATTTCTTTAGGCAGGAATGAAATCCGGATAGGGACACGCCTACATCAGATTGCTTTTCACAATTTGTTAAATAAGTTTTGGGATTTTAGCACATTTAATTACTATATTTTCTTTTACTTTTTGAAAATCTAACAGGTTAAAATTTATATAAATAAGAATTTTTAGAAACTCACAAATAGGTACCATGAAATAGCTCCCAAGTGAAATAAGTCCCAAAAAATTGATGAAATAACTCCCAAAAATGTTCCATACAAATTGTGACTTATGTGGAGACTTCCCCAATTGCCTTTAATTGATTATAAGATTTAACTAATTTAACACTTTGCAATTCATTCCGATTTCTTTAAAAAAAACGTAAACATTAACTCAAAACGGTACATTAAAAAAATTATTTAAACCAGATAAAAAGGAACCAGATCAAATTATTGTAAATCGAATAACTGATATTAACATACTGCGGATTGTCTTAGTCGTTCTCACATTCTTGACGGATATTGTCTTTAAGTGCTGCAAGAGTCTGAGGCTTGTTGACATAAACCCTCGACTTCAAAAAGCCCCACAAAAATAAGTCTGGAGCGGTCAAATCAGGCGATCTTGCTGGCCAGTGCAAATCGCCAAAACGGTAAATTAGGCGCCCGGGAAATGCATCCTTCAGCATATCGGTTGTGGCACGTGCAGTGTGTGCCGTTGCACCGTCCTGTTGGAACCACATGTTTTCCAATCCCAATTCATCAAGTTGCGGCAAAAAGAACTCGTTGATCATTGCTCTGTAGCGCTCACCATTCACAGTAACCGTTTGGCCCGCGACGTCTTCGAAGAAAAAAGGTCCGATGACTCCTCCAGCGAAAACAGCACACCATACAATGACTTTGAGCGGGTGTAATGGCTCTTCGTGGGTTACACGCGGATTTTCAGTGCCCCAGAAGCGTTAATTTTGCTTATTTACGTACCCGCTAAGATGGATATGGGCCTCATCACTCATGATTATTTTTGATGTAAAATCAAAAAAAATAAATAGTCACCAATATTCCGCGTTCTGGAGCAGTGTAGCGTAACATTGTTTATTAACCTGTATTTCGCATGTGTTTACTCCACAAATGTCAAAACAGAACTGACATTAGGGGCCAATCGCAAAATTTATAGCATTTTCTGATAGGAGGATTACTTTTGCGCCACCTTGTATTTTTCGAACAATTTTTACAGTTTTACAAAATTTCTTAGAAAGGGGGGTAATGTGGAGGCTTCCCCAATTGCCTTTAATTTATTATAAATTTGAAAAATTCTTCTGTTTATTTTGTGTCAATAATTTTCAGTTTGATTTGGAATTTCTTTAAATTACAATAATAAAAATATATTTTATAAAAATTAAAACAAAATTATTAACTACTCGTATTTAAAATAAAATACAAATGTTAATTATAAATAAAATAAATATGTGAGACTAACTTTCAGTGCGTTGGGTCTTATTTCACAATTTTTGTCGGGAACTATTTCATTATGAAAAAACTCGAAAATGAAATAACTTCCAACAATTTGTTTTGACAAATATCATTTTATATAAAATTATATCGTTCGAAGTTATTTAAGTTTTGCTTTGAGTTAATAATAAAAAAACAAATTATATATTATCTAAAACCGACATTTTCTTAAATTAAATTTAAAACAACCATTTAAATAATAATTAATTATTTTTAAACGTCTGCATGGTATTTTAAATACGATAACATCGCTACAGTATGACAATATATATCATATACACCGTTCGCAAATCTCAGATCACATTATGTTAATTTTGTATAAAAATGTATCCAGTATTATACAGTCATTGATAAAGAATTTTTTATTTTTTATCTATTAAATCATTTATGAGTAGGATCATCTGTAAGGATTGATATTTATATTTTAAGTTTTGGGTGAAGATAGTTGCGCCGTAGGCGAAAAACTTATATTAAATATATATAATATATATATATCGCCTGCGTCGATTTATTTATTTATTTATTTAATATGGTTACTTCTACAACAAAACATACGTCTTAAACAGTAGAAATCTTATGATGTTATTATGATTGGGAGAGAAAAAAAAAACTTAAATCTAGGTGTAGTTAAAAATAAATTGTAATAAATAATAATGTAAACATTTAAAATAAGAATGTAAAAATTAAAATGAATATACATATAAACTATTACAAACAAAGAAAAAAAAAGAATTTAACAAAACATAAAAAATAACATAAATAAATTTATTAACAATGAAATTATTGTGAACTATATCGAACTATATAAACATATATAAACATACAAACATGTTATCTACGAATAATGTTTAAAAATTTTCTTTCTAAAATGTAACGCATTGCTGGTTTCTTTAATTGTTGGAGGAATATTATTCCAAAGACGTATTGCAGTTATAAAAAATTGCCATTCGGATATTAATGTGTGGTGTCTGATTTGAATAATATTTCTGTTTCTTCTTAGTCGACTAAATCTCAAACGGTTAAACAAATGAGATGGCTCACGAGTGGTAATAATTTTGTGTAGAAATACAAGAGTCCTTATTTTCAGTAGGTCTTCAAACTGCACACCAAAAATTTGTTTTGAATGTGGAGTAATATTAATGTAACTACCATTATTATCACGGATTCTGAGACCATAAACGTACCTTGCAATGTTGTTATATGTTACATTTAATCTAGATTTACTTGTAGCATCACAACTTGCAAAAATCTCACATCCATAGGTTAGAATTGGAATCAAGTATGTCTTTGCAAGTAGTAACCTAATTTTTAATGGAGTGCAGTTTTGAGTAGGCCAAAGGGTTCTTAGCATTGAGTATGTTTTGCCACAGGCAGCTGTTACGTGGTCTGACCAGGTGAGAGTGTCATTAAAAGTTACACCAAGATTCTTTGCCTTATTTACGATTTCAATTCGTTGATCTGTAATAAAAACGTTGGGAGTAACAACAATTTTTTGTGTTCTTTTTCGCATTACAATACATTTTGATTTTCTAGGATTTAAACTTAAACCATTTACTTCTGCCCAAAGAGAAACCCGATGTAAATCATCATTTAGCCTTGCAGTACATTCCTCAATTAGTCCCTTTTGTTACTTATATACAATTGGACGTCATCGGCATACATCCTAATGTTACAGTGGAGCAACTGTTCAGGGAGATCGTTTGCGTAAATAGAGAAAAGGAGAGGGCCCAAAATAGAGCCCTGTGGAACACCCCTAACAACTGGAAGAAAAGTTGAGATTGTTGAAGCATTAGTTTCAACACACTGTACTCTATCCCTAAGATATGAATTAATCAATTTGATAGCTGTTGAAGAAAAATTCATCATTTTCTCCAGTTTTTGAATTAAAATTGTATGGTCAACGGTATCAAAGGCCTTCGAATGATCCAACAACACTAAAAATGCGACGCAGCCATCATCAATTTCCTTTCTGAGATCTTCTGCTACATCAGTTAGAGCAGTTATACAGCTATGTTTGGCCCGAAACCCAGATTGTTTATCGGTTAGCAAATTATTGTCATTAATATAATTAGTTATCTGATTGTGTAAAAGTTTTTCAAATGCCTTTGAAAGAAAAGGTAATATAGCTATAGGCCGATATTCAGTTGATGATTTCGGTATTGGAAGAATTTTCGCCTGTTTCCATCTTAGTGGAAAAATGCCTGTCATGATAATTTTATTAAAAATGTGTGTGATTTGAGGTAAAAGCGACGGAAGAATAATTTTAAGGAAGGCAGGGTGAATACCATCAATACCTGTAGCTTTTGATTTAATGGAAAGGCAGCTTTTGAGAACATCTAGGTGACTAACGTACTCAAAATTGAAAGGGTTCTGTGGAAGATTGGCAGCTTGAAAATTAATATAATGTGTATGATCTGCTTGAGGCATGGGTATATTAACAAAATTCGCATTTAATTCATACGGATTTGATATAATATTATCCTGTTTGGTTTTATTATTAACAATTCCAACTTCCCTAATAGTTTTCCAAGTATTCTTTGTGTTAATCGAATTGGAAAATTTTTCAGAATAGTATTTTGATTTAGCATCCCTAATGGTTTTGGTTACGATTTTTCTGGCATTGCGATAATTATTATGTAGATCATTAGTTTTGAAGCGCTTCCATCGAGAGTAAGCGTTGTCACGATTTACTATAAGGCGCTTAATTTCAGCTGTAAACCACGGTTTCTGACGGTTACTTATCTTCTTCGTTTGAATTGGTACTATTGCGTTATACAAGTTTGTTATGTTCTGTTCCAAGAAGGCCAGCTGATCATTTACCGAAAGAATGTAATAAATATAACCCCAGTCTATTTTTATATACTCTTGTTCTAGAAGGAAATAGTTAACCCGTTTAAAATTACGAAACTGAATAGTATTAGTGGTATTATGTAGAGGAATGTCAAAAATCATGAATATTAGATCGTGCTTGGAAAAACACGATGCAGACAACTGATCATATTTTAAGATCTTTGCTTTGTTTGAGACAAAAAACAAATCAAGCAAAGTATTATTGAATGATGTGAAGTGAGTTGGCGTACTAGTATTAGCAGAAACAAGATCAAATGAGTTCATATTAATTGTTAAACATGATTCAACTAGCAAATTTGAGTTGAAATCCCCAGCTATTATAATGTCACTATAAAATGGTGTGAGATCCTCCAATATTGTATAAAAATGAGTGAAATCAATTCTATTCATAGGCCTATAGACACAACCAATAAGAAATTTACTGCCACCACTACTTGCTTCAAGAAAAAGATATTCAACCTTATTATTTATGTATAATTTTTCATCACTTTTGGCTTTTATTGTACAGACTAATCCTTTTTTGACATAAATTGCAACTCCACCATAGTTATCAGATCTATCATTTCTATATAAATTATAACCATTCATCGACACCAGAGTATCTGTAATTGATTCACCAAACCAAGTCTCTGAAACACATATAAAATTCAAACCAGAACTCTCAAAAATATATCTGAATTCATCCATTTTGTTTGTTAAACTATCATCTTATTGATGTATGTCTTCTTAAAAACGAATAATCAAAAGTTGTTTGACAGCTATCTCAATTTCACAAAGGAAATCTAAGAACTTATTAAAATAATTAAAATTTCTATTTTAAACTCTGGTATTTTGCACATAGATGTAACGATCGGCGTTAGAGATGTTAAAAATTACATGACGTGAGTTTGAAATAATGAATGGCAAAATAAAAAAACCGTAGAGAACATCGGTGGAAAATGAGGGGCGGTGCGAGTCGCATCCGGCGTCCGCGGCGCGCTTCGCTTCTCTAATGATGAGATAATTTCAACTTTTAATAGATTTTTCGAATTTTTTTCGTTTTGCCGAATAAAAGTTAACAAAAAGCTATGCAAATCAATTCTAAAGTTTTAAACTCGATATTTTTGAATTGAGTATTATTTCATTTTTGTTGGGACGTATTTAATTTTGAGTTGTTTCATTTTTGTTGCGACTTATTAAATTATCCTTATTTAATTTTTTCTTTGGGAGTTATTTCACTTTTTAAAGTTGTAAGTTATTTCATTTTTTTTTTTGGGGACTTATTTAATTGCGAGTTATTTAATTGGGACTTATTTCATTTGGGAGTTATTTCACGATACTTTACAAAAATACGCCCAATACAAATATTTTCTATATCGTAAAGCCTAAAATTTAGTTGTATTTAGTCCTAGTGACTACAATTAAATTAGTTTTCTATAGTCTTAAGTTTTTCGAAATTTTTAGATAGTTTTACCTTTAAGCCATTTTGTAAAATATACTTATTTTATATAAAATATTTTTTCATTTTCCTCTATTGTGCACAAAAACTATAGAATGTTAAAAATAATTCATAAAAATAAATTAGGCTTACTATAAGTAGAAACTATTTTATAAAAAAAGTTCCCACTTCCCTATAATTGGATAAAAAATATTTGAAATAAACACATGTACAATAGGGTGATAACTTTTTGCATTTTTTGCAAATATCAAATCTCCCCAGACATAATTGTGTAGGGCATGGACAAATATTAAGAACTGCGTTTTTAGTTTTTCGCTATCGTTAAAAAAGGTTCCGCACCAAACGCGTTAAAGTTTTGAATCAAACAAAGTTAAAAAAAAAAAACTTTTTTTGATGCCTCAACGTCTGACCATCACATCTATATAATTAAGGCATGCTGATATCAATAGTAAAGTCCGTTTTCGAGTCAATGGAATAGTTTTCTTCCAAATTTGCTTACTTACATATGTAAAAACCATATTTTAAAAAAATTTTTATTAAAAAAAATTTAAAAAAAAACATATTAAAGGCATTTTAGAAATCGCTGTCGGTGCGCAAGGTTTTTTTTTACCAAATTGAACTGAAATAGTTTTTTTTATCATTAATACAATATTTGCCATTAGAAAACCCCTGGGGAGAATGTTGTCCAAAAAAAGTTATCACCCTAATGTACAACCCAACTAAAAAAAAATTGATATGAAGCTTTATGTAGTCATATGAATTTCTATGTGACCCTATATATAATCGTATTAAATTTCATCCGAAATATGGTCCCATGTAATTGTATCTGTTTGGTCCGATAGAATTGTATTATATTGTATCAGTTTTGTATCTAAGTAATGTATCAGTTCAGATAGAAACTGATACAAAAAGATACAATTATATAAAAACCAGATATTATTGTATATGGTTTTTGACCTAATATAATTGTATATGATTTTATGTAAACGAATACATCTTTTTTTTTAATTTTAACCAATACTCAGGGGATGCCCCCTACTCATGCAGTGCATTGTATTGATCAGGAAAATAGGGTATGGGAGGGAGGAAAGAGGGAGTAATGTTTGTGGATATTTGATTTAAATTTTTCTAAATTGTAAGTAACAGGGAAGACTTCTGCGGGAAGTTTGTTCCACATACGAATCGTTCGACTAAAAAACGAATTTTCTCTGTAATGCGTTGTGCGAAACACAGGACAATCAACTACAAACGGATGTGCTCTACTAGATAAGCGAGTATTCCGAATAAAAACTCGGGCTCGAGGAATAAGTTCACTTATCTCAGATGAGCACCTCCCATGTCACACAACCCACATTCCGACGGTGCTCCAATGAATCAATAGAGTTGGATACACTACTGTCATTGATAAGCCTCACCGCCCTCCCCTGAACACGGTCCAGAAGCTTCACAATAGACACTGAAGCCCCTGCCTATATATGAGAGTTGTATTTAAATATATTTAGATCCGAGTTTTAGTCTAGTAAAATTGCACTAAATGTTACATTTTTGTATTTGATTGTATGAAAATATACATGATTTCATACAAATATATGATCATCCTATCATACCCGTTAAGTTCATAAAAAATATTAAGAAACACATTATTTTTTTGCGGGTTTCACAAAAGTTCACGCATAAACCTTTTTTAAGTTTTAATGCACATTGGGGTGTCCCGAAAGAGGACAATTTTACGTAAGAGGACAATTTTACAAACGTTGAGTAATATCCAGTTGATTACTAGAATCTAGAATACTTATAGGTTCCTATCCGTATTTTTTGATTGTTTTTACAAAATTGACCTCAAAAGTTTTATAATGCTGAGGCCTCAATTAAAAACGCCTAAATTTATAAATTGTTGAATGTCTTTAAAACACTATTGTAGCGATTCTGGTTCTCTCTTTCACCATTCACCTCAATAAGATAACAATTTTGATTATTTCTATTTATGATTTTCCAATATCTGTTTATTACAAAGACATTAGACATGAAAGAAAACATAAACTTCTATATTATGTACCACAAATATTTTGGAAAAAATAATGCCTGATCGGATTTCCATTAAACTTCGCACAACCATAATCAACGTAATTTCAAGCTTACATTTCAAAGAAGGGCCCACTACATCCATCAGGAGCTGATCAGTCAGTCAACTATCAAAACAGCTGAAATTGATGTTAAAATAACTACAACTGCATTACTACACAAATTACTGTCATGTGGCAAAAGCAGAACTTTTCGGAGAGTAATACTCTGAATCTAATATCGATTAAATTTCTTAAGATCAAGTTTTAATAATATTGTTTTTGAAATGTATTTAAACTACAAATGTTAACTAATTTAAATTAATCCAAACATGTTTAACAAATTTTTTAGTTGATTTTATATTTCCGACTTCTTGATATTTGTTCATACTGAAATAAGATGGTGTTAAGTCCCCTGCAGAAGTTGTTGTTATATTTGTAATTGATGGTTGTATTGACGAGGCCACAGGATATTTAAAATCTAATAAATATTCGCCATCATCATCGTACAAATTAAAATTTCTGGCATTCAAACGATCCCTTTCAAAATGCACTTGACCCAATGACGGTTTTAATGTCGTCGTCAATATTGAGGATAAAAAATTACGACTTTGTCGAAATTGTTGTTTATATCGAATATTATGAGACATTTGTACCTCACTACGAGGTCTTATAATGGCACGTATTCTTGTTCTTAAAGATGGACCCGCTTTGTAATGTCCTTGTCGTAAAAATTGTTGTTGCTGTTGTTGATAAATATTCTGTACAACAGAATATGGTAATAAAATATCCGTTTCAAACGGTAAAACTCCTTTAGTATAAATTCGAACAATCGCTGAAGATTTTTCACGGTGGATGGGAATAGTTAAAAGGCAGTTTATAAATGTTAGTAGTATAATGATTGTTAACATTTTATTTAAGATTTCTCTCCCTGCTGCAAGTTCTTTACACTTTTACGCACAAATTTCAACTAATTGTGCTTAAATTTTAAAATTAGAGACTTTAGTTGTTGCCAACAAAAGTGTTGGTAATAATAATGACTTTTACATGCTCTGTTGGCCCAATTGTTGTTAGATGTTTTAATGTTGCTTACAAGGGATGTATCCCGAAACGAACTGGCAGATTTTAATGAACTTTGGATATGTTGTAGAGGAGTAAAAAAAAACACTTATTTTTTTTTAGCTGCCCAATTTCACGTTTAAGGGTTAAAAAGTATTGTTAAAAATTCATTTGTTTTTGAATGAAAACTTGCGAAAACTGGATATGCAGAGTAGGAAAGAAATATTAAAATACTACAAAAAAAAGTTTTAATTGTAAATTTTTAGAGTAACTTGGATTATTAGATTTTAATGCAAAATTCTGTAAAAAAAAACTTTTTTATGAAAGAAAAGTATTATTCTCCAGAAACATGATCAAAAACCAAAAACATGACAATTCACTTCAAAAAATAATATTTAAAAAAATAATGCAGGCACTCGAGTTATGAGATCGAAAACTAAAACATAAAAACCCTTAAAATAGGTACAATATTTTAAAAACCTTAATTTTTTCCGGCTTAGGAAATTATTTTTTAATACTGTTTACTGACTCGTTAGAAAGCCTATTTCTGGTTTTGTTAACAAAAAACCCCTAATACAGGGTTAAAGCACTCATGAAAACTAAAATTTTGATACCTATATAGTGTACCCAGAGTTGCCACATTTTTGAATTATTTTATATATATAGGAAAAAGTTATCTTCGGAAAAAGTCGCATAGAAACCGGAATATCGGAAAAAGCTCAGACACATCCACGATTAAATTAAATAGGCATTGCTATGTATTATTTTTAACTTAATACAACTAAAATTCCTTAATAAAACGTCAAATTTACGCCCTGTTTCTAGAACACGTTTTTCTTCACGTTCGTCTAAAAACAATAACAAAATACATGCAATGCAAAAACAAAATACATGTAGTCACCCGTTCGTGTAGAGGCGAACGTGTTGTAGAAACCAGGGGTTAATGTTACTCAAAACACATTGTTTGAATAAAAAAAATACTTGAAAGTCTTTGTTCATTATTTGTACACCAGTGGAATGAATGTGTCTTCAAAAAAAAACTTTCATTTGACCTCACTTATTACAGGGGTCCCTTAAATTTTTATTCTCTACAACATATCCGAAGTTCATTAAGATCTGCCAGTCCGGGTCGGGATACCTCCCTTGTTAGTAGTTTATCTTCCTATGATCATCATACATTACTCGCTGTTTTCGGTAGCTCATTTATTACCAAATTATGCAATTATTTAAAATCTTTTTTGTTTTTTTTTTTGTTTTTTTTTTTGTTTTTTTTTAACACATTTACCAAGTATGCTTCAGTAAACGAGAATAATTCTTCATTTGATATGTGCTTTTACTTTTACATACATATTTTTTTAATATTCATATTTCGCTGCTGCACAGTGTGGTACAATAGTTTAATAATAAATCAAATCATTGCTATACAGGAAAGACACATTCAAAAAAGTTTTACATTTACTACATAACAGTTGTTTGTGTAGTAATCAGTAGTAGTTGTTTTTAACTGCAATTACAGTTGTTCTTCTATGAAATTATACAAAATAACCATTATAACAGTTTTTTTTTGAACCAGTTATTTTAGTATTTTAATAAACAACTACCAAAATAGTAAGTTTGCAGTAAACAGTTAGTTTTTGTTAGTTATTTAAAAAAAGAAGATTATATCAAAAATTCTAAACACTAATTTCTTGTGTTTGTGTTAGCCGATGTTTAAGCATGCTAAATCCTTTCGCGTTAATAATTTAACTTTAACGGCGTAAAAATTATGGCGGTTCTAAGATTCATGCAAATTAAAAATAATAAAATTACAATTTTTGCTTAGATAAAATAAAAGATACATTAATTTATAGATATATATATATATTACATCACTAAAAATATAATAATACACTCAAAAAAATGATTTGCCATATATCAGAACTTAAAAAGAAACCGCTATTATTTTGGAAAATAAGAATTTTTGGCCGGTTTAATGATGTTTAGTTTAGGGTTACTTAATTTCATATTAAATATTTTTAAATTCGCAAAATTAAAAATTTTATATAAGCATGCTTTTAAAGGTTATGAAAATGTTGCTTGCTCCATAAAATTTAAAATCCTTAGAATTTTAGATCATTAAAATATTTTATTTGGTGTATGTTTTGGCTGAATTGATACAGCGCTTTAGTAGCCGCTATGAATAAAAAAAATTTAACTTTTTTGCACTTTATCAATTTAGTCCGTTGTAGGGTTTCATAAAATGTTTGAATTTAATATTTTGAAAATGCCTTTTTGACTACGAGGTGCTGTTTACAAAGTAACTCAGTTCACGCAATACGTTAGTCAATTTCAAATATAATTGTGAATGTCAGACGCAAAAACTTACATTTATTTTCGAAAAATGTATTCCAATTCCTAATAAGGTTCTGATGTTCGTAGTCCCTTATTGGTGAGCTAACATCAATTTTGTATACCTCAAGCTATATAAAATTACACCATTTTTCTAATACTGTTCTAAAAACTCAATTCCTTTAAACGGAACCCTACACACAGAACAAATTGTTGCCATTTGCCAACTAAAACTCGGGTACTATGACTGAAATCAGTTAGTACAACTGAATATTGGGTTTCACAACAAAATACTTTTAACACAACTGAATTTTAGTTGCAGCACCCAAAATATTCAGTAATCACATTTTAATATGGTTATACTAACCGAATTTGTTGGTTGTATTCAACAAAATACACTTTTTAATTCGGTTGGCACTTTATTTTTCTGTGTGTATGAAAAAAAACTGCGAAAGTTTAAAAATCGGAAAATTTTGGGTTTACTTATAATATACCATAGAACTTTTGACAAAGCAGTGATAGGGAAACTACATGTTCAGTAAATGTATCTCCCAAGTCTAGTGAATCCATTTTTTATTGGTTTGGATCTGAAAGTTAAAAACTATGAGCAGAAAAGAAAAATAAATAAAAAAAAAACTCTTGCAAGAGTCAAGTAATTTTTTTAATATTTCGATTTTTGAATGGCCATCAATTCTTTTGGTGAAGACGTTTCAACATGAAACTTTGCACGTCATAGCTTTTAACCTAATCCTGTCATTTAGTCCTCTCAATTCATAAAACCTTTAGAAATAAAAGGCATCTAAAGTCAGTTTCGACAGGTGGCGAACATTTTTGCAGTAGGTAATATAGAGTTTCTTAAAATTCTCGTTAGGTTTTAATTGTCATTATTGATATCTTTCGAGTTTGCAAATAACAATTCGAAAATTTCATTGTATCTCCAATGCATGAATTCGTTATAACTGGAGAACCGTTTGGAATTGTGTTTTTGCATTTTTAGTAGGATGTAGAAAATACAAATTTTAATTGTAACTGAAAGAAAATATATTTAAAATGCTGAGAAAATAACTGTTAAAAACAGTAGCTTTTACTAGAAATTGCTCTGAATATATAATTTTTACATTTCTTTTGTATTTTAAAACCCAAAAACATTAAATCGGCGAAAAAATAAAGAAAATATATTTTAAAAAGAAAAATTGTTTTTATAAAATTCACATTCACTCACGAATAATTTTTCCTACTCATAATCACTCGATCTCACGTGAATAAAATTATTTTTTATTCGCACACGTGCATGATTCACACTAAATTCTGCTAAGAGCCCGTCTCCAGTTTTAACCAATTTCTACAGTTCTTTCAAAATATTTGTAGTAATAAATTGTCTGTTATTTTTACGACATTTGTAAGCTATTTTTACTTAATTTGTTATTTGTTTTTCAACAGTTGAAAACAACTACATTTTTAGTTATTTCAACGTTAATTACACAGCGCTACAAAATTAACCCCTTAAATCGAAAACAAGATCATTGATCCTAAATATTTCGGCCACGCTGATTTTAATGGTTTTTCGCTTATGGGAGAGATTTGTCGCAAATTTGCATTAAAGTTTTTTAAACAGTTTTCAATACATCAAATATTTTATCTTAGTTTTTTATGGTAGATACTGATAAACCTTTCAGCAACATTTGGGTATCAAATTTTATTAATAAATGTGAAGCATTAACAAGTAATTCCTCTCAGTTTTTACTATATTTTACTGTTTTTGCACAATTTATCATCACATTTCGCCATCGATCAAAGCATTTTTTGCATAAGCAAAAAGACAAAACAGACCAATTATTTCGTGTAAAAAAAAACAAAAAAAGTGCGGTTTAGGGGAAAAACGCGAAAAGGACGATCTACACACTTACATTACAGTGAATTTCTACAATTTTTTTTGCAATGCTATAATTCCGAGCGCAATTTCCTCTACTACAGACACATAAAAACCAAATTCAAATGGCGAAATTCCTTTATCATTGGGCTTCACAAACTTATAAGACCTCCATAGAAGTTGCTTATGCAGACGCTGACGACTCTAACAAAACAAAAGAAGAGCTATTTTAAAGGTATAAAAATGCTAAAACTATTCAGGAACTCAAGGCTTCCATTCTTTTATACCTTTAGATGAAACTTCACTAAAAGTTAGCAAATATTCCGAAAGTCAACAGTATGCGCAAAATTATATATTAAATCTAAAAAAATGAAAATAAAAAAAAAATTTACCAAGGGTAAATCCATATTTTGGGTGTGTCTGAAAAATTCGATAATACGATTCTTGTTCTAATCTATTAGAATTACAAAAAAAATCTGTATAGCTTTCGAAGTATAACTACTTTATTTTTTTTTGTCACACAATGATATCGAAATATAAGAAAGTTAACAAGAGATGCATTTACTTAAAAAAAAATAAAAAAAAAGAAAAAAGAACGCCATTTTAGTTTTTAGATATGTTGTATATATTAAATAGACCCTTCTAAAACAATTTTTTTTTTGGAAAAACACACTTGGCCTTTGAAGTGTTTTCTCAGTTTAAAGTTTTATTTTTGGCAAAAAAAAAATTTCAGTGTAATATAAAATTTTTACAGTGTATGTTTTCGAAAGCTAATTGAAATACCTTTCTAATGGTACCAAAATCTTTGAAATCGGTTCAGCCATTCCGTAGTAATCTCAGCTTGAAAGTACATGTTATCGTGATTTTTCAAAAACTTCGATACCTTGCCACGCCCACATATTTTCAAAAATGCAATTTCTAAATATGATTTTGTGTTTGTATAGGTAAAATGTAGCTGTATGCAAAATTTCATCAAATTCTGAGGGGGTCGGGTTCAAAATGTGCCTTTTTTTATAGGTTTTGATATGAAATTCATCATATGAACTTTTTTTGGCTGCATTTTGGTACACATTTTTTAAGCTACTTACATATTATACTAAAAAATTAATTTATAGCTCGTCCTTTTTCGCTATGCTGTCATATAACTTTTAGACACATTTCCCATGAACCGCACTCTCTTTTTTTTCTTTTTACATGAAATAATTGGTCCGATTTGTCAAAAATGGTTTGATGAATTTTGAATCCTGATATAAAATTAATAAAAAAAAAACGTTTGTTTCTTTCTCCGTAGTATTATCAGAACTGTTTATTAAAATGAATTGTTTCTCTATTTATACTATTTATGCTCTACATAATAAATGTGTTATCCTGATAAACAAACACAGGTAGATAATTGTTTATCAGTGCTGTTGTTTTTCCCTAACACATAATTAGATCTTTATTATGTTTCATAAGAAAGGTACTAAAAGATTACAATACTAATCATGGGTTTTTCTCTTATGTGATAACACTTAAAAATATATCTGGTTATTATTATTAATCGTGGGTTTTTTCCTTATGCGATAAGACTTAAAAATACATACCTAGGACAGTTTGTCAGAATACTTAATATAATTATTCAAAAGGGAGTTTTTGCTCGTTCTTAGAGTGAGTTGATATAACAATCGATTGCGAAATGCGATGAAAAATTGTGCAAAAATAGTTAAATATAGTAAAAATTAAGAAAAAAAAAAGCGGGGTTGCTTGTTAATTGCACATTTAACATATTAAATGTGTTTAATAACTAATATAAGAAATATATTTAAACGTCAGATTGTTGTTGTTGTTGTCAACAACATATCCAAGTTTCATTAAAGTCTGCGGATTCAAAACTGTGTATTTTAATTGTTAGTTTTTTTATAAAAAAATTTTGGATACTAATAAATGTGATCTATTTCTGTAGATATGCTAAAAAAAAAATATTTAAAAACATCAAGTTTGACCGTTTCCTTAGTTTTTCTCGTCTCCTGAACAATTTACTTCATGGTCTGTATACCCTTATTCGCGTCCCCTCTTCAAGTGACAAAACAAATATTAACAGTTAAATTTATTTATTTAATGAATAACTATATAATAATAAATTATTACAAAGTTATTTAGAACATTAGCTACTAGGGCCATCAGCTTAGTTAGAGAACACTTAAAATAGTGCGTAAATCACATAAAAAATACTAAAACTTGGAAAAATAAGAAAATATATTAATGGTCAAATTTAGCGAACATTATGAAAATTTAATTATTTACATTTTTTACTTATTACATTTTTTATTAAATTGTGATTAAAATTCTTACCGGTTGCAAAAAAACGACTTGAAAAATTTTTTAAAACTGGCTTGTTTTTCAGTTTTTAAGTTAATGAAAAATTATACTTTACGTGGCGCTTTTTGTAACGACACTATATAGCCAGGAGAAATGTGTGCATTCATGTCGAAATATATCCACTTTAGAGAAGAGGTCACATTAGGGAACATTTCCATATATTAAAATCTTACAAATATGACTCTTTGTAGGCAAATCAAAGATTTTTTAATTTTTTTTAAATGCGTTTTACTAATTTTTTTTTTGTTCAAAAAAGAGTCTCTTTTCCACTGTGTAGATAAATTTATTAGCATAATTATAATTCATTTATTTTTTGTTTATTATTATTACACATGTTATCGTCAAGAAATTTTTAGTGTTTTTTAGGTTTATGTCTTTTTTTTACTTATAATTGTTTTTAGTGTTATTAAACTTATTAACTCTAATTATTTTTCTTCTTCTTTGAATTATGACTGTTAAATATGAATCTTTCTTTAATGACCCATATTTATTATAATCTCAAGTGTTTTGAAGCCAGACTTGGGCGACGTTAATAACATTTCAATATCATTTACTTATGAAATCTATCATTAATAATTTCAGACACACTTGTGGGCTTAAATGCTTCTTTGCAAAATTTTCAATTTTGTCAACACCAGATATCTGGCATAATACCAATATTTGTGTATTTGACTACAAGCCAATTACTTTTTTACGCCTAATTTCATGTAATTGGGTGTAATTGAGTAATTGCTCAGTAATCTCAGATGTTGTTACTAATCCCCATGTTTGGTATTAAAAATTTTACAAATTTTCCAAGGAAGCGTCTAAGCTAAGAAGTGTGAGCGTAGGTCTGAAATTATGAATGATATAGAAAAATTTCACAAGTGAATGATTGTGAAATGTAATTGACGACTCCCAAGTCTGCTTGAAGCTCATCTATTTTTTCTTATAAAAACATAACTTTTAATTTCAAGATGTTCTCACCAAAATATTTAAATGATGTTAACTTAATTGTATAAGGTCGAGTTTACATCTGAATTGAAATCCCGAGATTTTGATATTCGCATACTACTATCGTCAAAAAAAAATGCAAAAGAGCGTAACAACAAAAAATTCAAAATCGAGTTTTTGATTGATTATGATGCACTAGACTTAATTACATGACCCTAGAAAATTTTGAACTTAAACGTCAACAAATAACGACTTAAAGAACGAAATTCAAAAGGCGGTGACATGTGCATGAATTTCAAAAACAAAAAGGCGTAACAATACACTTGTATAAAAAAGTATCTTTTTTATTTTTGTAAATTTTTGTTTGAAAAAATACTGATATCCCCAAAAAAAAACACAATTTTGAGCTATATCCCATTTCTTATATTCAATGTTGTTACGTCTTTTTGTTTCAGAAAAACCTGCCAAAAAGGTGTAACAATCATATCTCGAAGAATATTAACAAAAAAATTAACAACTTCTTCAGAAATAAGTCTTTAGTCGTGTTTTAGGCAAGAGAAGAAAATGTGTACACTCAAAAAAATAAGTTAGTAGAAAAGTTAGTA
This sequence comes from Delia radicum, assembly GCA_021234595.1. Lineage (NCBI taxonomy): Eukaryota > Metazoa > Arthropoda > Insecta > Diptera > Anthomyiidae > Delia > Delia radicum. The sequence continues at coordinate 106,543,069 of CM037852.1, forward strand.
AAACGTCTTGTAAATCAGGAATACTATTTTTTAGCAAATATTTTTGCCAAAACCGTGTTTTCAGCTAAAATTTTTGTTATACTTATTCAGCACTTAACTGTTTTATACTAATGCTTTACTAATATACTAATGTTTAACTAATTAATTTTGCTAAAAAAATTGTGCTGATAAGCAGATGTCGCGGCATGCCAAGATGTAGTAGAGAAGAGGAAAATGATACTAAAAAGGACAACTCTAATAAGACAATTAAAAAAATCAACCATAAAAAAACATATACAGACATGTAGACAGAGTAAAGCGAAAGACAAAGACACACATCTTAGGTAGATTTATATGGTTCCTTTTTCTTATTGCAAAAAAAAGGGTTGTTTTTTTTTCGTTTCGTTTGTTTTTGTTTATTTTTTCGTTTCGTTTCTAGAATTATCTTCGGCAGTTTAGTCATTGAAAAGATAGCATCATTAAGACAACCATTGATGTAAGTAGTTGAAAGAAAATTTTTGTTATGTTATATATACTTATTTCTATATATTTTCAGATATTAAATTAATTCATGTCGTCAATGTGGGAATATGAAAATTTTTATATTTCGTAATTATTGTAAATTATTTTTAAAAGAATCACAAAAATATGTTTTATGATTTTCAGCAAATATTTTAACTAAATTACAATTTTTTTACAATTTTTTTGCGTTTTTTTCAGTCTACTAAAATTCAGCAAAAAATTTATTAATTTTTACCAACGCTTTTTTATTTGTAATCTACTAAGTGTTAGCAAAACTTTTGCTGAATCTACAAATTTTGTTGCTAAAAATCAGCTCGCTGATTTTCAGCAAAAGATTTTGCTGACATTAGCAATTTTTTTGCTAGCATTCTCCTGACTAAAATTTTGCTGACTCAGCAAAATTTTTTGCTGACTTTACAAACTTTTTTTTTTTGAGTGTACTTTAAATTTAAAATATCTTTAATTCTACAAAGTGTTTTGTTTCTCCAGCATTTTAGGTGACAATATATAAAAAATTGAGAAAGGGAAGCTTAGGTACATTTAAATTTGAAAAAAAACACAATTTGTTATAATAAAAAAGTTTTTCTTAACCCTTTTGCATTTAATTGGCTTACAAAACAGATAATTGAGTTCGAATTTTTAATCACGAAAATTTCCGTTATAGTTAAACAAAAAAAATCAAAAAAAAAATCGAATTGGGGCACTAACTTAAATCTGATTGCTTCTGCAGTGGCACACAATATGCTACTACATATAAAACCAATGCAGTTGGCGTCGCCTATGTCTGACGTGTTTATATACGATTTTTTTTTCTATGTCGGCATATACCGACGAGTCCAATTTAAATCATTCGTAGTGTCGGCTTATGCCGTCGTGTCTGCGAAAGGGTTAATTTTGTTCATAGTGCACTACAGGGAGCTTTTGGGATTTTCTGGCTAAAACCATAAATCTATCCGAAATTTAGCAAGGTTATTTGGAGTGATGTTTTTAGGATCTGTAGAAAAACTGTTAATGATCGGACATGATTACGTTTTCTTTTACCCAATAAAAAATAAATCTATTATTATAATGATGTATGAGGAACTTCAAATTTTCAGCACTTTGAGACAAAATATTTAAAATTTGTTTTTTGTATGACATAAATAACCTTTTGTGTATTTATTTAAGCATGCTAAATCAATCCACGCTAATCATTTATCTTTAACGGCTTTATGGCGGTTTTAAGTTTAAATCAAATTAAAAATATTACAATATAATTTTGGCATAAATTCGGTTTACCGACACCTCACCAAAATAAATGAAATTTTGTCCTTTAATAGAAGAGACCACGCTGAGTCGAAATAAAAAAAAATTTTGCGTCGCTCACGCCCCCTTTTCAGTGGGCGGGGCTCCAAAGTTTGAAATGAAATTGCAAATAACTTCAAAACTACTTGTCCGATCTTAACAAAATTGGCGTCGTTGGAAAGGTCTCGAAAATATCTTTCCAATGAGGTATATAATGTCCCAAAATATTAACCCCTTGCTGCCCAAATAAAGCATTTTTGTTTTTTTATGATTTCATTTCAAACTTTGGAGCCCCGCCCACTGAAAAGGGGGCGTGAGCGAAAAATTCTGAGAGGTGTCGGTAAACTGAATTTGTTAAATAATTTTTACAGTTTTACATATAGATCTCATTGTATATTTCAAAATTTCTATGTATGTATTACACCATAAAATACACTCAAAAAAAGGGTTTTTCATATAAAATACCGTTATTTATTACAAACCCTTTCAACTGACTATCGTTATACAGTGGTGTTCAAAACATTTGCATCTCTTAAAGTAATTAACAGGAAATACAAACAATGTTTATAACGCTCAGTGTTTTGTAGCGTAGCCATTATTTTTTATAACTTCTGAACACCTTTTAGGCATTGAGGCAATGAGCTTTTTAATATAATCGTCAGAAATTTCATTCCACTGCTTCTCCAACTCGACGACAAGTATCACCATTTCGGAATAGTTTATTGCCGATATTCCGTTTTACAATCATCCACATGTTCTCAATCGGGTTGAGATCGGGAGATTGAGACGGCCACGACATGATATTAATTTAATTTTCCTGCAGCCAAACTCTTACAACCCCCGCAGTGTGTTTTGGATCGTTGTCGTGCTGGAAGGTCCGTGAGTGGCATTTCCCATTCAGCATACGGAAGCATAACTGAACTCAAAAGATCTCTATATATTGTGGCCGTCATTGTACTAGTAATGCGGTGAATTGGGCCAATCCCATTTCCTGAAAAACACCCCCACACCATAATGTTTCTACCTCCGTGCTTCACTGTGGCGGTTGTATATATGGGATTAAACTTTTCGCCTCGTGGTCTTCGAACATTGGCTCTTCCATCTGATCCCCGGTGGTTGAATTTAGACTCATCTGACCACAATACATTTTTCCATTGCTGTTGAGTCCAGTTCCGACACAAACGGTTTTTTTGTACATCTATAACTTCTAAGACCATATTCTCGTGCTCTTCTTTTAATGGTGGGAAGACTGGCATCTATTAAAAGTTCAGTTTTAGCTTCTCTGGGAACTGCTTTGGGATATTTCGTAAAAAAATTCTTGAATTTCCCTATCTTCTCTTACATTTGTAATACGGGGTCTTCCCGTATTACAAATGTAAGAGATGTTCCACTATGTGGATGTTCCACTATTAACAATGCGGCAAATCGTTGATTTTGAAAATCATTTAAAACTTTTGATTTAAAATCAGAATTATAATTATTTCCTGCCATTTTTTACAAAAATTATTCTTACGATGTTTATGCTTCTAACGTCTTATTACAACTATTAAAAAACAATAATTATAATAAATTTGTTTTAAAAATGTAACGGCCTGAAACTCATATTAAAAAGGAATGCGATTACCGTTATATCCTAGCATTTGTTAGTATAAATTGTTTCTTTAAGAGTAAGAATAATGAGAGTTGCAAATGTTTTGAACACCTGCATTTTGAATACATCTATTATTATTAATTTTTTTGTTGCTTTACTTTAACGGAATTAGTTTTATTTATTTGTTTACCATAAAACAATGTATGAAGACTATGTAAAAAATAAATTTTAGGAAGATTTTAAGATTTAAATTTTTTGAAGAAAATAAATCAATGAAAACAACAAATGGCATCTTAGTTCCAAATGTTTTGATCACTACTGTATATATTATGGATTTAAAATAACGTTACCGAACTAAAAAAAAAACTTATCCGTAAAATACATATAAATAAAATACCGATATCGCTAAAATGCCGTTACCGCAATAAATTAAATATCGATACTCTTAAAAAACCGTTACTGAAATAATATAAAATAGCGTTACCTTTAAAATGCCAATACCTTGGTTTTTTTTATTAATTTTAGTCACATTGTTGACTTTACCCACCAGTTTTATATCGTTACACGATAAATAATAATAAAAATAATAGCCTTGTTTTGTTCCTCACACGTAACATGGATGTACCAAAAAAAAAAAACGATTTGCAGCACTTTTAATATATTTTTATATAAACAGAATAAATTTTAAGAACTGCCCAATGACAAATTTTGTATGAAATTTCGTAACATGTAGAGGAAACAAACAACTGTGATACATTAAGAAAAGTTCTAATCTGTGATATTTTATTTTATTTATTTTTACATTTATTTTAAATTATAATATTGTGTTTAATGTCGTGCGGTTTTTTCGTATTTTACCAATTTATTAAAGAAATTTAAATGTAAACTTGACAAAAAGGATTATATATTCAATAAAATCAAATCCCTGAAGATGTTGGAATAATCCCAACGAAACGTCGGATTGAAAAATGAAATAATCTTATATTTGCATTTGAAAACCATGACCTTGAAAGCCTTATTAGAAAAACTTCTAATAAAAAATTTTAAATAAAAACTAAAGGTCGCTTAAAAATTTTTACAAACAATAATAACGTTAACCTTGTAATACCGTTACCGAAATAACTGAAAAATCGTTATCATTAAAATATCGTTACCGAAATAAATAATATACCGTCACAGAAATAACTAAAATAAACCATTACTGAAATAACTGAAATATCGTTACCGATAAAATACCGTTACCGAAATAAAATAAAACAAAATATGGTACCTTTACCGATAAACACATTGAATCGGTTACCATCCATTATTAAAACGTACTTATTTGTAGGAAATTATATTAAATACTTTTAACCCTTTCACTACCCTTGCACACTACGGTGTACATATTTTTAAAAAAATATGATAACCCGGGTAAAAAAATTATATCTAGTCATAATAGTTGTAATTTTTTTTTTTTTTTTGAAGGAGTTGTAAATTTTTTAAATGTTCGTGGGTTCGAATTAGCACCTGTGCAATGATTGAGGGTTAATATGTTTTTTTCTTTTATTAGTTAAAATAATGAACAAATTTTCTTACCTTTTAATTAAAAATCACATTTTTATTATTTTTTTTATAAACCACCTTCTGACACACATAAAAGGTAAATAGGTGCGAATTCGCACCTATTCAACTTTTGCAAGCTAGATGTAGTCATTTTATTTTTCTCTAGCCATTAAAAAGTTGCTAGTGTATCTAGCCGGAAGTTTTAGCCATTAAATTTTCCCTAGCTATTTTTCCTACAAGTTTTGCAGTTAATTTCATACAAAAGTAATTTTTTTGACATGTAATTTTTACATGTAATTTTCACATGTTATTTTTACATTCTAATTATTATTTAGTTTTTTTTTTTTGTAAAATTTTACTGAAAATATTTACAAAAATTTGTAAAACATTTAAATTTAAAGAGTACTTTCATAAAATTCATGTTTAAAATCATTATTATTAATAATTTACATTCAAATTATTGAGTTTTAGTGTCATTTTCCGAATTAAGCCATTTCTAAACATTTTTTCTCCATTTTTTTCACATTTTGTCTCCCGCTCCTGTATGCAGGCGAATTAACATATGGTGGTTATGCGTGGTGAATTTGCTAGGTTGTAGACCTATTTAACGTAAATACAACAAAATATTAAAAGTACTTGTAGAAAAAGTTACAGCGTTTTGAAATTTTCATGGCTACGAATTCACACCTGTTTATCGTTTGAGGGTTAACTTTCAAAAACAATAAAGTTTACAATAATTTTCATGTTTGTTGTTTTAACTACATTTATCAGTTGATTTAAAAACAGTTAAAAATAACTACATATTGCACTTGATTTGATTCTAATTTAATTTCAAATACATCTATTTTAACTATCATTTGCAGTTGATTTTACCTACATAATTTTTTTATTTGTTCAATTCCATTTATCATTTTAAACATATTTTAATCTATTTAATAAAAAGAAAATAATATTATTATATGATCAAAACTCCAATTTCATTTGTTTAAAAATGTTTTAAATTATTTATTAAATATTAATTAAATATTATTCGTTATGACAATATATAAAATTAAATGTTATTACATACAGACATAATTAGCATTAACATAATTAAAATTAATTTAAACGATTGTTTGTTTTAAGACAAGACTACAAGGAATCATAAAACTAATTTGAAATTTATTTAAAAAAAATAAGCTTTAATAGAATTGAAAACTTAATTTTAAATTAACTTTATTTAACTTTATTTATTTATTTTAAATATGATTAAGTACAATTTTTGTGGTGTTGTTGCTTTTTTTTTTTAATATGAGTTAAAGTGAAAATTGGGTGGGCGGGGTGAAAGGGGGAAATGGACAAAAAGACGAGATGATTATATAATGGTTTCCTATAATAATTGAAATGCATAAATATTATTGTATGATTAAATTAATTATATTAATGTTTATGTTTTTTTTTTATAGAACAAGAGAATTAAAATGGTTTTGACTAAATATTTGTGGCGATTTTATTATAAATAAAAAATAAAATATTATTGCTTTAAGGTTATTCTTCACTTTTTGTTGTTGTTGTGGCTAATATTATTAATAAAACTTTAGTTAAGAAATAAACTATTGCTTTGTGTTTCATTAATTAGTTTAGATTGAAAATTAAAAACTTAAAATGAGTGTTTTCATTTGTGTTACTCGTGTATATCAAAAGTTATTTATTTTATGATATGTGATTTTTTTTTAAAATAAAAAAAAAAAACACTAGCATAAATAAGGAGTTTTGGTTTATTTTGATGGTAATGTTATATTAAAATTTTCTTTTTTAATTTAATGTTACATTTTGAGGCCCTACTTTGTTGGGCGACATTTGTTCACTAAAACTTTCATTTGAAAACAAACGTTTACGTTTTTTACATTAATATCACGGCATGACATAAAAAAAAAAATAATGAGGCTCTGACCATCAATTCTTTATCTTTGGGAAACGCTGATTTTAATGGTGTTATTTTTCGATGTATGGTACAAAAAATTGCCAAAGTTTGGCACCATCTTCATGCAGTGTTTTATATAGAAATATTTTTTATTTATTTATTTTTTTTATCTAAGGACAACTCAAAAATAATTTAATAGTAGAATCTACTGAAAGTTAGAGTTAAAAGTACTGTAATTTCCGTTAAAAAGGCGACAAACTTAATTACAGTTAAAATAATTAAAAATATTGTTGTTTTTAACTGTAATAAAAACAACTGTTGTAAAAACAACTCACAATTTTTTACTGCAAAAGTATTGAGGCAACTGTAAAAATTTGTAAAAAAAAGAACTACTGTTTTTAACAAATTACTTTTCCGGCATTTTTTTTTTTAATAATAATTTATTTATGTATTTCCTACATCCTGCACTCATAAACAAAAGTTAGTTCAAAAGTCTGTTAAACGGGATCCAATTAAGTTGAGCTAATTTTTTCTGTTGCTATAGTTTCAATCAGTTATTTAAATAAAGTTATTAGTTATCTCATTTTACGTCAAGGACAAATTTCATCCGTATTTGAACTAATTTTTCGATCTAAAATTTAGTAATAGGTGATTCTCAAACTTGCAAATTTTGCCAATTAATTTAAACCACAATTGTTTTTAAACCATTATTATTATTTTGTGTCTACCCTATTAGTCTCACTTGTAGATGGCGTTATTTTCTCATATTTTTTATTTTATAATCATAAAATAGGCTATATCTCGGAAACTAAGCGAGATAGAGCAAAATGGACCAAAAATCGTTACTCCTTACCTATTAACTACTTATATTATGTACCTGCCTCAGATCCGGAAAGGCTTTTTAGCAGAAATTTTCTGTTGATTCATCTTAAAACTTGTTGATTTTAACTACAACTGTCAACTGAAATTTAGTTCTTCATAAATTTAATTTCTGCTGGCGCATACTGCGGTACTGTTTTCTGTTGTAGTGGCTGAAATGTCAGCTCTTTGTACGGGCTTTTTTGTGAGTGTACTACTGATTACTACATAATCAACTGTCAGGTAGAAACTGTAAAACTTTTTTGAGTACAGTATTAAATAATATTTATGGTACATATTTGATTACTAAAGCTTAAAGTTAAGTCCGCTGTTAGGTCTAATCTTCTAAATTTTTCGATCGCTAAATAATCAATCGACAAAATCAAATGTCCATGCAGTGGAAAGAGTCATTTAGGAAGAGCTATATCAGTAAGACAAGTTATTTTCTGAAAACGTTATTAATGCAAAATTCGCGATTTGTTGAAAATTTTATATGACAGCATAACTTTCGTGTATGACTAAAAGGTCCAACTTTTAGTTTGATATGTGAAAGATGTTCAATAGTATATGTCGAAAATTTCAGGCAAAAATATTTATATTTGCAAAAGGTCTCCTAACAAAAGCCTCCGTTTTGGTACATATTTGTCACAAAACTAGTTTGCAAAATATAAATAAAAATACTTTTGGATTATTTTTTGCACTTATACTTTTCAAAGGTATTCACTCACATATCACACTAAAAGTTGGACTCTGGGTTCATCTCGGAAAGCTATGCTGTCATATACAATATTTGACAAATCGCACATTTGAGGCAATTCACTAAAATAATTGTTTTCTTTCTAACACAAATCTTCATAATAGGCTCATTCTATTGCATGATCAATTGTCAAGCTCAATTGCAAGTTTAGCGTAAAAATTCGCTATAACTGTAAAAACTGAGAAATATTAGAAAAGCCACTAACCAGCGGTTTTGATTTCAAGTCTTGTGAATCAAATGTTTACCTTAAATAAGACTACCAGAGTTGGCCTTACATTTCAACAGAAAGATGGCAGATTGATTTAATTTTAAAAACTTCGTATGTCAAATCATTGAAATCAGATTGCCTGAAATATATAGAATTGTTGGTCATAACCTTATTAATTTTTAAAAGTTAAGATTTTGTCCTCCTGTGTATTTAATCGAAATTTACAACATTTATATTTTATTATTTAGTTTCTTTAATAGGTGCAAAAATATGTTTATATTTGTATACGTTCTATTTAAAAACCATTATTACATTTCATAATTTTCTTTATATATATTTGTATATAATATTTACATAAAGACGGTTTTGTTTTCAATTTCTTCATTAATTTTTGTCGTATTTTGTAATTACGATTTACAACCAATTTCACATTCATTGTCATAAATATTTTTTTTTTATCAAATTTTTATAAAACTTTCGTTACTACACAGTCTGTTTTGTTTAATCTTAACACAATTCCATTGTGTGTTATAGTTATTCGTGGGGAAATTAAAAAAAAAAATACAAAAAATTTTAAATACTATTTGAAATAATTATAAAATTCCAATTTTATTTTTCCATTTTATAAAAAGGCACTTATTGCAAATATTTTTTGAACTGATAAAATAAACGAAATAAATTGTTATATATTTTGCTGATTATGGGGGGAATGCGTTTTTTTTTTTTTTTTTTTTTTTTTGTTAAGGAAACTTAATTTTGTTATACATATAAAAATAAAATAAAATACTTTTGTTAATTTTTTTGGTGTTTTTAATGTTTTTTAATGGAAGATCAGTTTAATAATGATGATTGGCTTGATGTTTTTTTGTAAAAGCAAAGAACAAAAAATTTGGCAGTAAAATAATTTCAATAAAATTCTAGCGAAATCTCATTAATTAAGTTTTGTTAACATCCAATTAGTTTGTGATAAAAATTAAGTTTTATAAAAAGATAAAATATGAAATTTTAGATTAATTTTAACAGAGTTGTAATAATTATTAAATATTGAGGTTTTTATGCAATTACAACAAAATTTAAAATAGGGCAGGAGAATTGAAATGAGGATTTTTGTCAACTGAAAATTATCATATCGTACAGTTTTTTAAGAGTCATAACTTCTGAGAATTTATTTTGGACTAAAAATCTAAGTGGTCGAAATTCAAGAACTGAACGGTTTTATTTTCTATTACACACATTAAAACTTTATCAAAATCGGTAATCTGTTGCGGCTATGCGGGATTCCAGAAGTTTATCTTTAAGCTGGTGTATAATGTTTCCTCAATACTAAAAACGGTTTTTTTTAATAAAAACTGTACTTTTTTAAAAATTTGATTGTTTAATCAAACCTGGTTTTCTAAATTCGTCGGTTTTATGGGTACTCTAAATTTTTTCAATTTTGTAAATTTTGGCTTTTTTTCAAATTTTTACAAGGTTTTTGTAATATTTTTTTTTTCTTTTCAATTTTGACGATTTTTTGCAATTAAGGTGATTTTGTAAATTTGGTGATTTTTTTTAAATTTTAGCATTTTTTTTAATTTAAGCATTTTTTTAATATTAACGAATTGTTCTCAGTTAAGCAACGTTTTAGAGTTTCTCTAAATTTTTGGAGATTTTTTTGTAATTTTAATAGTATCTACTAAAAATTAGTTTGAAAATAAAAACATTCAATTAAATTTTTAATAGATATGATTAAAATCATAATTGAAACTAAATCATTTAAATATTGTAGTTACAAATTACACGGCATGACATCAACAAAATTAATAAGGTTCTGACCAGCAATTCAATATATTTCAGGCATTCCGATTTCAATGGCGTACTTTATTTTCCAATCTATGGTACATTTTTTTCGAACTATGACTTTAAAGCTTGACGCATCTTCATATTGTTTTTTATATAGAAAATTTTTTAAGGAGCAGTAATATTAATAGTACATATTTGAATCACAAAGCTTCACACAAGATAGCGAGACACGTGTTTTGCCATAACACGTATTTAAGCACTTTATTCTATTCCAACAGTTCCTTATTCTCCTTCACTCGTTTTGGCAAACCACGTGTTTTGCAGTCTATTGTGAATGCCGGGTAAATCTAAATCCGCTGTAAAGCGTTTTCTCCTAATTTTATCGGTTTTCGCGAATTACATCGCTAAGTAATCAATCGACACAATTAAATGTTCACGCAGTGGAATGAGTCATTGAGGAGGAGTTATACTATAAGAAAAAATAATTTTATTAAAGCAGTTTTTAAGCAAAATTCGCGATTTGTGCAAAATTGTATATGGCAATATAATGTGCAAGATGCCCCCAGGTTCAGCTTTTAGTATGACATGTAAATACCTTTTAAAACTATGTTTCCAAATTTTGAGCTAAAAATATTTATATTTGCAAAAGTTTTGCTAACAAAAACCTCCGTTTTGGTACATATTTGTCACAAAAGTAGGGTTTTTGTTGGAAAAACTTTTTCATATATAAACATAGTTATCTGATTTTTTGCACATATAGTTTCTAAAGGTATTTACATATCATACTTAAAGTTTGACTCTGGGTTCATCTCGGAAAGCTATGCTGCCATATATATTTTTTTAAAAATCGCTCGTTGTACATATAAGGCAGCATATTAAACTAATTGTTTTCTTGCTGAGACACCTCTTCCTAATAGGCTCTTTCTACTGCATGACCATTTCTTAAGGTCAATTGCTAGTTTAGCGAAAAAATTCGCTAAAACCGTAAAAATTGGGAAAAAATTTTAAAATCGCTAAATAGCGGGTTTAATCTTAAGTTTTGTAAATCAAATATGTACCTTTAGATTTCAAAATTTAAAATCGTTATATGTAAAAAACTGAATTTGCATGCGCCAAACTTTAAAGTAATTTTGTGGGAAAACTGTACCATATATCGAAAAATAAACTACACCATTATAATAAGCGAGCCTCTAATATGTAAAATTGGTAGTCCATAACCTTCTTAATTTTTAAAAGTTAAGATTTTATCCCCCTGTATTATTTTTACTCATACTGAATTAACAAATATTTTAACTGTACCAATTTTGTATACCAATTCTAGGAACCGCTCATGTTTAGGGGACATGTCTTATAAGAATTTCTCTAACAACTTTAACTATTCAATATGTTTGTTAATTTTTACAACTCTGTTAAAACGAAGAAAGGAAAAACAACAATTATTTTAAATTATTAAACCAAATACATTTAAAATCACAAATTTACTACATACCAAACAAAATCATCTGATGTTAGTTTAAATTATAATACAGGGATTACTTGAGAAACAAAGAAAAAACTAAAATTGTATAATTAAAAATAAACTAAAAATTAATTTTGGTGTTAAATAACAAATCAAATACTACGATAAAAATATAAAATAATTTATTAAAAAAAAAATACACACAATTAATAATTTAAACTAATGGAAAATAAAGAAAATTTGCTGCCTGCAGCTACTAAAACCGATTTAAAGAAAAGCCAATATGAAAGCATGAAAAAAAGAAAAGGCAGAGCAAAAATTTGTAGAATTTAAATTTAATAGTAATTTTTTTTTTTTTAAATTAAATAAATTAACAAATATAAATGAAAAAACGAAAATAATAAACAAATTAAAAATACAAAATAAAGAACATGTTAGAAAAGCGAAAATGATAAAGAACAAAAAGAAATATTAAATAAATTAAGAGAAATTATGAAACACAAAAATTTTGCATAAAACATGTGTGTACTTTTTTTTTTAGTTTTTTGTTAACTTAAATATTAACAATCATATTTTGTAGTTGGGTTAGTGTAGTGCCAAAATGATTGCTTTCGGGTAAATTGCGTATTTGCAATAACCATCGTTGACATTCTAAACATTTACGATGGCGTTCTTCACGTGTAACATCGACACCTAAACCGTTGACCCAGGGGTCAAGATTATCCTGAATAATTGGCAAGAAATTTGAGAGTATAACACGTAGTGTATCACAAGCACGTGTATAATGACTAAAATAAATTAATAAATGTAGTTTTAAAGTATGAATAACGAAAAGAAAAAAGTTTTGAGTTTCATTGAAAAATTTAATTGGTTAAACTCTGATTCAAGAACACAAAGTAGAATTTCCTCCTAGCACATGTATTTTGTTGTAGGACACAACAACGAAACACATGTTGAAATTGAAAATTTTACTTTGTGCAGTCTTTCTGAATCAGGGTACACATGTCTATTATTATTTGTGTGTGATGAATTTTACTTTCGATCGAAATCAAAATTTCAAATACCATACTTCGCCACATTTTAATTTTAAATAACATTAAGACCGAATTTTTGGAAAGAAGATTATCTTTAAACTTACAAGAATACTACACAGTGGTGAATCCGCAGGTTTAATGAAACTTGGATATCCCGATTAAAAAATTAATATGACACAAAGAAACGTATCAAATTTGATATAGCCTTATATCTAATTGAAATACAATTTGATTCGAAAAATTGTGCATCGTATTGTATATGAATGGATTATATTACATTGAGCTTGATATAATTTGATACGATTCAATCCAGTGAAAATAAATTTGTTAAATTGAATAGTCCGATTATTAAGAGCCCAATTTAAATTTAACGTACAGTTCAATTAAAATTTTATATGCTTAACAATCAAAAATTTTTATGTAAAACTAAAATTTTTGGAGTTTGATATTTTAAATTGTGATGTTCATTTAAGATAATTTTAATAGATATTTCCAATAAAAATGTTGCGAGTTGATATTAAAATTTTTAGAAGGATGTTATGGATTTCAAAACAAAAAAAACTTCACTTTTCCACTATTTTTTTTTATATATTTTTTTACATGGGGCAATACATTGTTTTGTTTAATCCCATATATTAATTTAAATCTGCCAATCCAATTATATATTGCCCATCTAATAACGCATGGTATAACATATTGTAAGATACAATTAAATATGCCGTTCTACGAAAAATTAGTGTTAAGTACAATTGTATATATAGATGATGTCATACTAAACTATATTAAATTGTACAAAACTGGATCTTAATTAACAAGATAATATATTATTTTTACTCTGGATGTTGTTGAGGACAAAAAAATATTAGACACATATTTTTTTTTAAGGTGCGCAATCGCACGTTTATGGATTTAAAAGGGGTGTCAAAAATTACAACATTTTTGTATGTCTTGGCGTTTTGTTTGCCCTTTCTAAAAAATTGCACTTTTTGTGTTCTTTTCTAAAAAATTGACAGCACTTTAAAAAGGAATCATGTTCTTTTAAATATATGTCGCCCTATTAACATGCAAAAATGTTGCCATTTTCACCCTTTATGAAATGATGGGGTGAAAATGTTGCACTATAAAACAGCTGATTTTATAGTTTTGTTTTGAAAAAAAAAATATTTAAAGACGAAAATTAACAAATTTTGTTTAATTAATTATAATAATTTTAAAAATATACATTTAAATTGCTAAAAATGGAAAAAGCTGCTGTAGTGATATGCGTAAACAATGTTGTTGGGGTACTAATGGATTCTTCCTCATCATCAGATGAAGAGGAAATGTGTGTTCTGCAGGAGCGAAATATTGTGCTTGCATCAATTCCTGAATCCATTTTAAATACAAAAAAAAATAATTAATTAAAAACAATTTGAATGCCAATTTCCAACTTGTTTTCTTTTATACACAAATCAGCTGTTCTAAAGCAGGGCAGCATTTTTTGTATAAATTCATGTTTTATTGTGACTATGAATATGGCAACATATTAAGAGGGTTATGACAACATTATTTAAATGTCACTTATAAAAATGCAACATTTTTTGTCAGAAAAGAAAACGCCATAAAATTTATGAAATTTTGATACCCACATTGCCTTTGTTGTGAACACAGTGTTGCCACTTATTTGAAATATATAAAAAATGGGTTAAAACAGCGCTTCGATAAAAGTCGTGTTAAAGCCAAATTATTACGAAACTGTTAAAAACGTGAAATTAGGTCATTTTTCATCCCACCTTTTAACCCAAAAACTTGAGGAAAAAAATACGTGTCTAATATTTTTTTGTCCTTTACAACATTTTCAAGTTTCATTCAAATCTTCGGATGCACCACCGTATAGTTTCCATGTTAGATTAAATAAGTTTTTAAATAGAATACTGCTTTTGAAATGTGATTTATTTTGCTTTATTATAATAAAGAGAAATTTTAAACCAAACGAAGTGGTTCTTACAAATTTTTGTTAATAAACTTGAAAATGGCAGACAAAATTCATTATAGGTTTAACTAAACCAAGTTTAACTAACATCCAAAAACTCGGCCTAAATGTCATGAATGGAAATATTTGATTTAACTGAATCGATTGATATAAGTTTTATTCGAGTATTTGTTTTCAGAAACAAATTATAATCGATTAAATTTTCAATTCCGATCGAAAGTGAAATTCATCACTTACCAGATTATACACCTCGACAAGCTTCCTTGGTTTGAGTGCCGATATGTGATTTATATAATCTTTGATTCCCTGATTCCAAATCTGGCATCCAAATTTTTCGATCACGTCACACTTTTGAGAAAACCACGGTTAAGCTGCCAAAAATGACAATTTTGGTGCTTTTTGAAGCCTTTTATTATACGATTGACGCTTTCTAATGATTCAAATGCAGATAAATATATAGAATATGCTTTGCTCTTGAAGATACCGCTATGGAATATTCTAAAACTAATTCTTAAAATAGCATAAAGATAATTTTTATCAAATTCTACAAAATAAACTATAAATACATTTTTAGTGTGATATTTGAGAAAACATAATATTATTTCGTACAATTTCAAAGTTAGCTTATAGTTGGTGTAATAATTTTAACGTATTTCGCCGACTTTAATAAAAATGGAAACTTCAAAGTTTATATCGTGACCGTTGACGTATAGCCTAGCTACTTTTAAAAATGTATTATTTGTTCATTTTTTATTAGTATTTTTCAAATGCAATTTTTTCCTATACTACACAAATTTTAACAGTGAACTGAGTATAGAGAAAAAAAGCTAAATATATCTACCGTCGTAAGCGGGAATGCTTAAGCTGCGCGAATGTGGTATGTACACAACTCCAAAAATGGTTAAAAACGATTTTTTGCGTTTTTTCAAAATTGAGACGTGTGGGAAAATTTGGAAAACTGATTTCGAATCAGTGAGACAAAGTCTATTAAAAATATGTATAGCGGTTCAAACCAAGTCGAATTTTCCTCCTTTTTGTGACAGTGCGTTATTTATTTAAAAATTTTAGTATAATATTTTGTTATTTGTGTTTCACGGACATTAGGGTTATAACTTTTGACTTTTTTGAAAATATCAAATTTTATCTATCCTAACCGTAAAGTACATAAACATTAAGAAACATATTACTTTTTCGCGGTTTTCAAAAGTTTTTTTTGTTAAACGTAACTAAGCACAAACTAAGACACAAACGCATTTCCGTTTGACGGTTTTCGCGTATTTCGAGTAAAAAATGTGATAGCGTTTTTTCGCGAATGGGCTAGCATCTAAATACGCAGAAAAACGAGCACATTACTTAAAAATTGTGAGTATTAATTTTGTTTCACTAATGTAACTTTAATAGTAAAAACGTGAAAAAATAAATTTTTAGAAAATGCACTACATGCGGGAGGTTTTTGTTTTAAAATGGCACAAAATCGAATTTTATTATTTAAATAGTATTGCATATCACACGTGGTAAAAATTTTGGAAAAATACGTAAAAAAAATTGAAAAAATAAGTTATAACCCTAATGGACATATGTACATTTGTTTTTTTATTTTCTTTATGAAACCCAAAACATGACCGTTTTTAATAACTTACAATTTATGCTGACTTTGTAGTAGTTCATAAATTTCCGGTAATATTAAAATACATAAATCTAAATTCCACGAAGATCTTAAAGATATAAAAGAAATTTAATTTTTAATTTTTTTTTTATTTTTATTTAATGAAAACTTACGTTTTTTCTAATATTGCTCCTAAAAGATCCACAAATACTGTGCGACCCATTTTAATGGCCTGCTTAAGGGCAGAGAGAACATCATGAGATCTATTAAGAAAAAATAAAATATTTATGTTTTAAAATCAAGCCTTTTTCGTTAAAAAAAAAATCTTACACTTTTACTTTAAAAAATATACGTTTTAATATATACAACGTTTTGCAATTATTTATATTTATATACACTCAAAGGAAAAGCTTAATCATATTTATTAAATGTTTCATAAATTTTCGTTCAATGTAACGTTTCATCATATTTATGCAACGTTTCATAAAAAACAAAATCAATTTCATCATATTTGTGAAATTTTCACTATAAATATATATATATATATATATATATATATATATATATATGTATGCACAGCGCATAGTCTAGAGACATTTATTCATTCCCCCGCATACTTTAGGGACATTTGCTTACTTTGGGGACTGTCCCCAAAGTTTTCGCGCCTTTTCATACATCTAGCGTTTAAGATGAGGACAATTTTGTCTATACTCCGCATATTTCGGCGACAATTTTGGGCGTGTCCCTAAACTATGCGCTGTGCATACATATATATATATATATATATATTATGTCCTGTGGTTCCTATTGGAAACAAAGGGCCACAAATATATGAAGAATATTTTGTATTAGTAAGGATTTCATTATTTTTGTGTAGTAAAAAGTTAATCGAGACCATAATATGGTCATTATAATTATTGTTGTTTATGAAATGTTTGATAAATATTTACGAAATTGGTAGATTGGAGAAAAATTTAATAAACTAATTCCTAGACATTAATTTTAAAAACTGTCTATATATTTAAAAAAAAATTTCGAAACAACAAAGTTCCTAAACTATTGAAGCATCAGAACTCAGAACTGTTGTACAAAAAACACCTCTGAGTTTCAAAAACTGATTGCTAGAAACGGATTGTTAGAAAGAAATCTACCATTTTTAAAATAATTTTTTACTAGCCCAAGATTATTTAAAAAAAATTTTGAAAAAGCTATTATAAAGAAAACTTTTCCGTTTTCAAGTGCTTTTCTTAACCTGTATGTCAATAAGAATATACGCAGGTGTGTCGTATTTTATGGCCAAGCTCTTTCTTGCTAGCCTAAGCTATTTTAAGAAACATAAATAAAGATTAGAAAGAGAAAAATTTTACGTTTTCCATGCTTTTCTTTAAAAAGCGAAATATACTTTAATTAAATATCAATCGGCAAACTTTAGCATTTCTAAAGAAATTTATAGCTTTCCAAAAGGAATATTTGATAAATATGTATATATAAAGCTCAAAAAAGCCTTTTCGGTGGATTAGGCATTTTAAAAGAAACTCTCTCGTTTAAGCTTTTTAGTATAAAAATACAGTAATTCTTTATACCTGCCTAAAACAAAAATTTTGATTGTGTTAAAACTTTGCCAAAAAAATATGACGCTTTTAGCAGCGTCATTTGAAAAAATATTGAAAATATTATTTTTAGAAAAAAATATAAAATTTTAAAACTCAAACAGCCTAGTCTAGAGGAAAATATGCTAACATGGCAATGCTGCTGGATAAAAACAAAGAAGCCCGTACTTTGATTTATTTTATTTTATTTCGATTGAATATAAGCATGGATGGTAACCGATTCGATATGGTTATCGATAAATATAACACTTTTTCCTTTTATTTCGGCAACGGTATTACAGCGGTAACGATATTTTACTTATTTTGGTAACGGTTTTTTTAGCTATAACGGTATTCTAGTTATTTCGGTAACTAGCGATAAGAATATCGGTATTTCAGTTATATCGATAACGTTTTTTTTACAGATAACGGTTTTTAAATTATTTCGGCAACGATATTTCAGGCGATAAGAATATCGGTATTTCAGTTATATCGATAACGTTTTTTTTATAGATAACGGTTTTTAAATTATTTCGGCAACGATATTTCGGGGATAGCGAAAGTCAGTTGAAATGGTTTTGAATAGATAACGGTATTTTAGCGGTATTGTTATTTTAAATGTAATGTTATTTTAGATTTCTGTATTTTAGCGGTATTTTAGCGATAACGGTATTTCAGTTATTTCGGTAGCGGTAATTTAAGAGTATCGGTATTTCAGTTATATCGGTAACGTATTTTACGGATAACGGGGTTTAAAGTATTTCGGTAACGGTATTTTAGTGATAACGATAGTCAGTTGCAAGAGTTTTGAATAGATAACGGCATTTTAGAGGTATTGCTATTTTAAAGATAATGATATTTTAAATAATTTTGGTAAAGCTATTTCATATATTTCGGTAACGGTATTTTAGCGATAACGGTATTTAGGCTATTACGGTAACGTTATTTAACGAATAACGGTTTTTAAATTATTTCAGTAACGGTATTTTAGGGATAACGATCGTCAATTGAAAGGGTTTTGAATAAATAACGGTATTTTAGCAGTATTGCTATTTTAAAGGTAACGGTATTTTATATAATTTCGGAAACAGTATTTTAGGGGTAACTCTTTTCATTTATTTCGGTAACGGTATTTTAGCGATAACGGTATTTTAGTTATTTCGGTAACGGTATCTTAGCGATAATGTTATTTCAGTTATATCGATACCGTTATTTGACGGATAACGGTTTTTATTATTAGTATTATTATTATTATATAAAATTTCGTTTGTGGGACTGGTGTACTGAGGTTGTTTACACTGAAATTGTTACCAAAACGCCAGGACTTTCAAATTTGTTTGTAACAACCTAGGATTTGTTTTGACCGAGTTCGTCTTAAAAAAATTTTACTGTAGTATAATTTTTAAAATTTAAAATATTAATTGCTGAATAAAAATACATTTAAGAATATAATATAATAATATATTTAAATGGGGTACACATGATCAATATTATTGATACATATTTTTAAATTCAACCAATCAGAATAAAGTATTAGAAAATAAAATATTCTGATGGGTTGATTTTTGATATATAGAAGGATACATAATATGGATCGTGTATACTTGCCTTTAAAACATATTTTTTTTTTTTCTAATTTATTCCAAAAAAATTCTATAATATGGATTTTGACTTAACAAAAAAAACCTTACCAGAGAAACACAATTTTTTATGTAAGGGAATGTTCCCTAATGTGGCCATACACCTGGTATTTGGTCTATATAAAAAAACTAACATGGAAACTAGTGTTTAAACCGCAGATTTAAACGAAACTTGGATATTGCCTATGCTGTGGATCCCTTCGGTAAAAGTCGTGTTAAAGCCGAACTATTACGAAAATTGAAAAAAGCCCAGACACCCTCTCAAAAAAAAAAATGAATAGGCATTATATGTTAATTTTAATTCAAAAATTTTTGTATTTTTTTATAACAAAAATGTTCGGACATGTTTTATATACTAAAATACATATCATTTGCTATCCTATTTGTCTTTAGTTTAGTAACTTATATGAGAAATATATAAAATAAAAACGCAAATTGGATAATTTTTGAAACCCACTTTTTGGCCCCTAAACTTGAGACTGCGCAACTAAAAAAATACGTATCTAATATTTTTGTCCTCTACAGCATATCCAAGTTTCATTCAAATCTGCGGATTCACCACTGTGTAGTTTTCTTCTAAGTGGAATATTCCAAATCCAAATATATCAGGTTGATCTTGCAAAAGATCTCATCAGAACCCGAAATTTTAGAAAAGCTAGAGCCTCCAGAATAGGCAGAGCTTAAATAAAAAACCTATGTATTTTGCTCAATTATTGTCTTCTTAGTAATCAAAAACGTGGCTAGGGGCTTTTAATAACAAGCATCGTGACGTTTCTCAACTATTTATATAAAAATTTGAATCAATTAGTTTTATTTAAAATTGTGAATAAACTTCTTACCGTTTGCAAAATTCTACTTGGAAAACTCTTTAAAACTGGCTAACTTTTTACATTAATAAAAAAAATATAATTTATGTTGCAACGACACTATCACACGACAAAATCAGGAAAAATGTGTGCATTCAAGTCGACACGTTTTTAAAATAGAGATAGATGAAATTAAACTTGATTTTTGATATATTCATAAAACAACAGGGAAAAAAAACGAAAGATCCACTTAAGAGAATATATAACACACTAGAGAACATTCCCTTAATAAGATAATTTACTCACTTTACAAACATAATGGCGCTGTCGATGTCGACAAAACGATATATTTTATTTTAAAAATTTAAATGTAATACAACTTTTCCTGCAAATGTATATGTTACAACTTGAAAGATTTATAAGGCGAACTAGTTAAAAAATTGCAAAAAATGTTTCTATAACGAATTTTAAATAAAAACGTTGTCGATAACAACAACCCCAATCGCAATAAGCCGAATTGATTATTTTTTAGTTTTAATGGCTTTTTTTCAAGATTGGCAACCGACACGAATAACGGTATTGGTATCGTTTTTTAGTTTCTTTCGGTATTTTATTCGTATCGGTATAACCGATACCGAAGCATTAGTCAGTATATGAACATACCAGTATTATTAAAAAATTGCAATTCACAATAAATTATATGTTGTAGTTAAAAAACACAATGTTGCCAATGCAAATAAAAAATTGATATCCGTACGATTTTTTATTAACAAAAAAAAAAAAAGTTAAACTGATTCAATACTGGTGCGATACCGGTAGAGATGGCAAGATTAATCGTAAAGATTAAATTAATCGATTAATTTTGACCAATTAATGATTTAATTGTATCGTATACTTGCTTTCAATTAATTGCAATTTTAATCGATTAATTGGCAAAATAATCGTTATTTTTTTTAATATTTTTGGTATTTTATTAATTTTTTTTCGATTTTTTTATTTCGAGCACATGTTTTTATCTGTGATTGTCAGTACTGTTTCTTTGTTCTTTCTTAACAAGGCGCATTTATACAAGGTGGTGGCAGTAGTACAACAAATACAACATTACAAAAACAACAGGCAATTTGTTGTTGCAAATTGCGCTAGTAACTGTCAAAATCAGAGATACAAGTCGAGTAAAAAAGTCGGCTGCGGGGCTTAGCAAAAAATTCCCGGCGGCGGCTGAAAGCCGACGTTTAAATATAATAAAATAATTATTTTTTTTTTTTCGAAATTAGTAGTTTAATAATTAAAACAAAAGAAAATTAAATATTTCACGAAATGCTTAAAACATTTGAAACAATAGTATGCTTATAGCATTAAAAATAATGTATATCAGCCGCTTACTTCGCCGACGGCTCGACTCCTTAAAAAAAAAAATCGCGGCGCCGCGCCTTTACGACACTCGACTTGCATCTCTGGTCAAAATTATGGCATTTACGATCGCAAAAAACATAACCAACAAAAAAATCAGCTGGGCTAGTAATCACTAAGATTCTTGTTAGAAAGAAAGAAAGAAGATTCTTGTTCACTAACATTGCGCAAAATGGCACCTATAAAAAGTAAAGCCTGGAAATATTTTACTAAAGAAAAAAATAACCTGGTTGTGTGTAACTTTTGTAAAAAAAAGTTAAAATTTTCAAACAACACATCAAACATGTTCCAGCATTTAAAATTGAAACATGCAGCTGAAGTTGATAAGTTTAAGGTAAGATAAAATAGTTAATTTCCTTCAAAGATTG
This sequence comes from Delia radicum, assembly GCA_021234595.1. Lineage (NCBI taxonomy): Eukaryota > Metazoa > Arthropoda > Insecta > Diptera > Anthomyiidae > Delia > Delia radicum. The sequence goes on from CM037852.1 coordinate 106,565,382, forward strand.
GGTCCGTAATGCATTATTTTATAGCATGATTCCAAAACAAACGACGATGACAGTGAAACCATTGATGAAAATAGTGTGGATACTGTGATCGATATGTCAAATGAATGCGAAGGTAGCACAGATGAAATGCCGAGTAGTAGCGCCAGTCAGCCAAGTAGCCGGCCAAGTCAGTTGAGGAGCACCGACAGTCAGCCATTAATTTTAAAAGCATTTTCCAACATTCAGAGCTATTCCTCCGGAACAAAAAACAAAAAAATTACACATGGAATCATGCACATGATCGTCAAAGATAATTTGCCGTTTACCTTTGTCGAAGGTATGTTTCGTGTTCATTTATTATTCTATTATTTTATTCTAAGAAATTTAACTTTTATTAAAGGTGCGGGCTTCTTAGACTTTATGAAGGAAAATTTCCCACTTTACAAAGTCCCAACAAGGAACACGATAAAGGCTGAAATTGATAAACTGTATGAAGTGGAAAAAAACAAATGTGTGTCATTGCTTTCAAATCTGCGTTTTGTAACCTTGACCACTGATATATGGACTAATGTAGACATGAAAAGCATGTTGGGAATAACCGTTCATGGGTTGCTTGATACAAAGCCATTTAATGGAACAATTGGTGTGTATGAATTGAGTGAGTCCCATACAGCTTCCCATATATCTGAGATTTTGTCCGATGCAATGAAAAATTTTTCTATTGAGGAAGATAAGGTTAAGGCTATTGTCACAGACAATGCAAGAAATATTGTCAATGCAATCTATGAAAAATTCGGAAAAAAGCGTCATATTCCATGTTTCGCCCATACGCTGAATTTGGTTTGTTCGAATTCATTAGATATTTCTGCTGTACAAGGTATTATTTTAAAATGCAAAACAATTGTAAAATGGTTCAAACGCAGCGTTAAAGCCAATGACGACATGCGAAAGGTGCAAGCAGCCGCTGGCGTACCAGAGGGTAAATTTTTGAAACTTTTACTAGATGTAAATACGCGCTGGAATTCCACCTACTATATGATCGAGCGGTTCATCAAACTTAGCGCCTACGTCAGCCAAGTTTTGTTAAATTACCCGGATTCTCCGTCCATGATAACGTCAAGAGAAAAGGATGAACTAATGGAAATATGTACATTTTTAAGACCTTTAGAGGCCATGACAGTGCAGATAAGTGGCGAACGGCATGGAACTCTCAGCCAAATAATACCTCTAGTTCATTGCGGTCATGAGCAAATTTCGAAAATTCACCCATGTCAACCAGCAGCACAAAAACTGAAACAAGAAATTTTAAAGCAATTTGATAAAAGATTTGCGACCATAGAACAGTCTTTCCTCTTAGCTGCATCCACTATTTTGGATCCCAGATTTAAAAGGGTTAATTTTAAGGATCCATTGGCTTTGTCGTCGGTATTAAGATATATTCGTGCTGAAATAACCGAAAAAGAGGACAATATGGAAACAGCAAGTGAGTCATCGGTTGAATCAGAACATGATTTTGATTTCTGGGCTCCACACAAACTCTCGCGCACAAAAAAAAAAGAGAGCATGTGACGATGTGCAACCTCAAGACGAGCTCACTTTTTATTTAAACTCCCAAGTTTTGCCACTTAAATCAAACGTAGTAGATGCTTGGGATGACATGAAAACAGTTTATCCCAAGCTCTATGAAGTCTCTCAAAATTATTGCCACTTGATTGGAACATCAGTGCCTGCGGAACGGTTGTTTTCCAAGGCTGGATCCACCGCAACATTAAAAAGAAACCGACTAACAACTAAAAGGTTGTCAAAATTATTATTTTTACAAACATGGCTGAATAAAAAATAAAAATTTTTCAAGTAAATTGCTTTTAATTATTATTTTTGTTTTTTATATAAATCGGCAATTAATCGACAATTAATCGATTAATTCTTATTAATTGCAATTAATTGCAATTAATTGCAATCAATTATTTTACTTCTGCAATTAATCATATGATTAATTAATCGATTAATTTTTTTTTTTGCCATCTCTAGATACCGGTAATCAATTTAAAAGGGCTTTGAATCGGATAACGGTATATAAAAGGTATCAGTTGCCAACCTTGATTATTTTATAGTATATTAGAGCTCTTTTCTACTTATTACTTTATTCAATTATATTTTGTTTTGCGTTTTGTTTAAAAGTTGCATTGAAATTTTAAAACAAGTGCAAATAAGTTTAAAAATTTAGGATTTTTATAGGAATTAATTCGGTTACAGGATTTATTCAGTTTTTTTTATATATACTTTAAAATAGCTCTTAACATAATTTGTATATCACTTACCTTGTTGAATTTCGTATTATTTGTAATGTTGCATTACGATTACTTAATTCCTGATAAACTTGTTCATGTGTTGCTGATAACATTTCAATTTCTGGTATATTATCATCAATGCTATGACGACTATTATTAAAGCTTTTTTGATTCATACCCGTTTGGGTGAGTAAAGACGGATCTGGACGATAACTAATAGGAATCTGTATGAAGAGAAAAACATAAAGATTTATAAAATAAAACTCTTATAGAGGATACAAAAACCCAAATTGAATAAAATTACAAAACTACATACATTTTTTAAAATATTAAAATTTAGGATATTCAAAATGGGTTTAATAAAACAAAAAAGAAACAAATAAATGAATGATAAACATAAAATATGAATTTGAAATACACACATTTGCAGAGCCATTACTAGTATCCATGGTGTAACTAGAAATGCGCTGTAATTTGAAAAAAGAAGAAAAAAAGCAAAAATACAATATTATAGCAATACAATAAGAACAACACTACATATACAACAATAGGGTGTCCCTTAAAACCGATTTGTCATTACACCCCTAGTTTCATTTGAAATGGTTCCAAATGGAAGGAATCCATTTGTTTTTTTTTTACAACGATAACCCATGCCTAATTTCGTCCGAAAATGGCCCATTTGTTAAAAAATATTTTTGAATTCCCAAAATTCTAAATTTTGAAAAAATAAATTTTTCATTTCATTTACTCAATTAATATACCTACTCAAAAGTTATTCAGATAAAAATTCTAACTTCATCGAATATCATTAATCCATTTTAGCCTGGAATTAAAAATGACCCACGAAAAATGGGAAAACGTGTTTTTTTTATTAATTTTGAAGATTTTTTTAAAATGCCTAATTTGTAGATATGTCACGAATAGTGTATTCGGCACTTTACCGAATACCAAACCGAATATCGGACTTTTGCCGAGTAATTCTTTCATATATTTTCATATAAATTTCATATAAAAGCGCACTGTGGATATAGACTAAATTAAATAGAAACCATCTCTAACCAATACAAACAGCCGTGTTAGACGCTTTAAAGAAAAATGTTATGTGAAAAACTTTATTTTTTCAATTTTTTAGATAGAAATATAGGTTTTTAAGCTATTTTATTTTAGCCTCATAATTTTGTTACTATTCGGTATTCGACGATTAGTAAAAACATGCCTAATATACCGAATAGTAACCAAATATTCGTGACGTCCCTACTAATTTGGAGATGTCGATTGCTATTTTTATTTATAATTAACGAAAAAAATATATTTAAAAAAATTATAATTATTATTATTTGGTTAAAAATTGAACAAACTTGGAATGTTTTCATCAAAGTTTGCATAAAAAAATATTACTTTAACTTGATTAGACTTTAATTATTTTTACTTTTTTTTAAAAAAATCTTTAACCTGGGGACAAAAAAAACAGAACACATACTTTATATTATGACTACAAGAGTTTAGCGCATTTAAATTGATAAAAAAAAATCAACTTGACACAAATAATTATTTAATTATTTTAGATGTTGATTATATTTGAATATTTGATAAAGGGTACTAAACTACAATTCTTTACGCTACTTTTAAGGGTTTAAGTTGTGGGGTCCAAAATGGCCCCAGGAATAACAAAGAAACATATACCCCTTAAAATTTGTTTGGTAAATCGTTAGATAGATCTTTAAAATACCTTTACATGATACCCACTTTTGAGTAGTTTCTTTGGAATAAATGTAAAAAAAAAGAAATTGGAGCAATTTTTAACCCCACTTTTTAAGCCCTAAAAGTAAGATTGGTATGAACAGAATTGCGCTTGTTCGTTAGTTTAGTACCCTTTACACATATACAAATTTAATCAAAACCTGAAAGAAGTCATTCTGTAAATTTCATAGTGGGTCTTATTTGGTCAAAAGTCAAAACAGTAATCCTATATGGATCAAATTGCAAAAAATAATTATTAGTATCAAGAGGAATTTTTTTGATCAATTTAGAGTCATTATATAAAGTTTTATGGGTATTTTTGTGCCCAGGCCACTAACGGTTAGAGAATTTTTTTTTTGTATAGTCTAATCAAATTTAAGTGACAAATTCCAAAAATTATGCAAACATTCGAATTTTGTTCAATTTTTGAAAAAATTATCAATTTTCATTAACTGTAGTGGAAAAACATGAATTATCATTTTTTCAAATTTTTTTTCTTTATTTACAACTATTATACTATAAAAATAGCAATCGACATTTCCAAATTAGGCATTTTAAAAACTCTTTAAAATTAATTTTAAAAAAATACGTTTTTGGATTTTTAATAGTGAATTTTTATCAAATGTTTACGTCATTTTTGATTTCAGGCTAAAATGGCTTAACGATATCCGATAAATTTAGAATTCAATATCTGAATAACTTGAAGTTATTACAAGAATAAATGAAATAAAGAATACAATTTTTCAAAATTCCGATTTTTAGATATTTGGGAACCCAGGTGAAAAAGGGATCGTATATGAACATATATGATCATATATGGGATTGTATATGATCATATATGGGTATAGCTGGTCATATATGGTTCTATATATGACCATATATAATCTCATATATTTCCATATATGTTCGGATCCGAAATTTGAGGGTATATGGTCGTATATGATAATATATGTTCATATATGCACATATATGATCCATATATGCTCATATATGATCATATATGACCATATACCCTCAAATTTTGGATCCGAACATATATGGTCATATATGAGACCATATATGGTCATATATTGAACTATTTATGGACATATATGGCCAGCTATTTCCATATATGATCATATACAAGCCCATATATGATCATATATGTTCATATACGAATCAATTTTCACACGGGAATTTAAAAAACAAATATACTTATTTTTCAAAAATTTGCCTTTTCGGACGAAATTTGGCTTAGCGTTTATAAAAAATTATGTCTTAAATTTGGAAACCATTTGGAATAAAACTGGGGATGTAATGAACAAAATCGACAAATCGTTGTAATTAATACACCAATACCACTTTTATAATGTTTTTATAATAAAGGATTTTTTATATACACAATAAGGAAATACAATTTTTCGCAATAGTTAACATCGCTAATTATCGAAATATCACTTACAAGGGAGGTCTTAAAGGTTCGGTAGTCCGCCCCGGAGACTTTCATTGTCGGATTAATATATCGCGCAAATAAACACAAACTTTCTGTAATACTTGTGATATTATCACTGTTGCCAATTTAGCTATTTTTCCGTAAAATTAAGCGATTAAAAAGTCCCCAAAATTTTGCGATTTATGGCTAAATTTTTAAGAAAAATAAAAAGTTCTAAAAATGTTTCTATTTTTTTTTTTTTTTGATAATTTTTTAAACAGATTTTGAAACGTTCGATACGTTTAGCGATTTATTGCAAAATTTTTAAATTGTTTTATAATTTTTCTATTTTCTAGCGATTTTTAAGTTTGATATAGATATTTTTAGGAAAAAGTTGCCAACAGAGGATATTGTACTTCCTTTTTTAATTTTTTGAAAATCCCTTTTCCACTTACTTGTGTATGCCTATGTGTCATCGAATGCTGTTGTTGATAGTGTTGTGGTTGTTGTTGTTGTTGCTGCTGGTGTTTCTGTGGTGATCTCAATTCCAAAGAAGTACGTGATCGTGTCGGAGGTTTAGTTATTATTTGCACTGTAATATTTTTATTTCGTGCATTTTCTTTATTCACATGTGCCTTATTTTTATTTACAACAATATGTGATGAAGCCGATTTCTTAATAAGCATATTATCATCCATTTTGTGCAATTCAGTTGTGCTAACAGATGATACTTGGGATAATCTATTGCGTTGTTGAAAGTTTGATGACACACTTGTCTTAACGCCGCCACCACCACTCGTTACTTGGCTAGTGCGTTTTGTGATGTGTGATGTTGTTTTTGGTTTTTGCTGTTTTTGCAGAGGGGTGTATAAAATGACCGGAATTTGTTGTAGAACTCACCGCTCCATTTATTGTTGTTGTTGTTGTTGTCGTTCCTCCGGGTTGATGTAAATTCGTATTGACTGGGAAATCTTCCACCATTTCGGTATTATCATAATTTGTTATAACTGGCGGGAAACTTTCATTGAAATTAATTTCAGAATCCTGCGTAAAAGGATCACCATAATGATCATATGGATAGAAATCACTACGTTCACCGGGCATTTTCAACGAACTGGGGCCATCAAAATTTAAGGCTCCCAAACTGCTGCCACCAAAGTTTGAGTATGCCGTGCTTGAAGCTAGTGGAGGGAAATGATACGATGATGAGGATGATTTTTTCATGGGAACATTTATACTAGTGCTTCCACCACTCATTGATGTATAGCTTGTATCAAAGTCAGTTAAAGTAATATTTATTGAATTACCTCCACCCCCACCACCTCCATGACCATTAAGGGGGTGCGTAGAGACGGATGGTAGTGCTGGTGGTTGCATGACTGGATCCAATGTAGAATCATCGACCAATTCTAAACTAAGATTGGCGATGAATGACCATCTAAGCTGGGACTACGATTATCTTCATTTTCTTCTACTAATCTGGATGGTTTTGGGCCACCAATCGAAAGTCTTAATTTCTGATTGCCACGCGAAAAGCTTTTTCGTGTAGTTGAGTTGTGATTAAAGGCGGGCGTTGTATTGTTGGAGGGATTGTAAAACGGAAAAACACGATTCACGCTAAGGGCATCAATGCTGACATAATCTTGTTCAAATGAACCACAAATCTAAAAATAAAAAGAACATAAACAGAATATTACTTATTTTGCAGAAAGCTCAAGACTTTCTTGAGTAATCTAATTTTATAGCTTAACATTATCTCGCTCGTTGGAGTAAGCTTTTCTAAATAAATCTCTCCAGCAAGCTCTAGCTTTTTTAAAGTAATCCCTCTCGCTAGAAGAAGCTTTTCTAAAGAAGACTCAGACTCAACCTTCTTTTAAGTAGCTTTCTCTGGTTAGCTCAAACTTTTCTGAAGAACTCTGTCTTTCTAGCTCAAGCTTTTCTAAAGAAATCTCTATCAATAGCTCAAGCTTTTCTAAAGAAACCTCTCTCGCTAGCTCAAGCTTTTCGAAAGAAATTACTCTCGCTGATTCCAGCTATTTTAAGGAAATCTCGCTTGCTAGCTCAATTTTTTTAAAGAAATCTCTCTCTCTAGCTTAACCTTTTCTAATAAAATCTCTGTCGCTAGATTAAGTTTTTTTTTTAAGAAATATTTCTTCTAGCTACGGGTTTTGTGAAGAAATCTCACTCGCAATATCAAATATTTATTTTAAAAACTTTAACGCAAATATTTTTTTGTTTTTAAACTCACTCGTTAGTTAATTTAAAAAAAAAAAATAAATTAATGTAACTCACCAATCTTCTATTAACAATTTTCATATCACCCAATACTGTCCACGCCGATTTAATATGATCAAATTCCCGATCTGGTTCCCAACCAATGATTGAAATAGCTGCCGCTGTACCCACAAATAAACACTCACCATTATCACTGAAATTTTCAATTATGAATAACAACTTTTTATTTATATTTATTGATTAATTAGATTCTTTTTCACTTACCTAAATGTGATGCATTTAATCGGATGACCATAAAATAAACTTTTACTATCTGTTTGGGTTATGCGAGATTTTGTTTCCAAATCATAAATACAGACAGTGCCATCAACTCTGCCTACAGCCAACAAAAATTCAAATGGATGGAATTGTATACAAGTGATTGCCGCACCAGCTGGTTGATCACAAAATTCCATAATTTGTTTACTTTTGCGTATATCCCAGATAATTACAGAGCCTTCGGTGCCCGCCGAGGCAATCCAAAGCCCATCGGGTGAAAATTTTGTGGAATTAACATGGGATATATGACCACGATAAATTTTCATGCAGCTATTTTGGTTACGGACATCCCAAAGTCTGAAATGAAATAAAAATGGTTGGGAAGTTTTTAGAACAGTTTTGAAATCGGTTTTTATAAGAAAATTAAATCTCGTTGGAACTGGATTTTGGTAAAAATCTGATTATAAAGCGTAATTTTAACTATATTTTCCATAAAAATTACTAACTAGATTTTCCGAAAATCTATTTCCAAAATATTTTTAAAATTAAGTTTAGGAGAGAAACTATTAAGACGTGGCATCACCTTCTAAAAAAATTTAATCATATATTTTTATTTAATTTAAGAAAACTAAATAATACGAGTGTTAATTAAACCCAATAAAATTAAATTTGTTATTTAAAGAAATATTAAATACAGCATCCAATTACTTAATTTTTTTCTGGAAAAAAAACCATAGTTTGTTAAGTATATGGCCTATTTCAATAATTCAACAAGTGTCTGAAAGTTGCAGTTGTCTAGTTTTACGATCTGTATCTAAAAATAAACGCTTCATTCTAAAAATTAATTTTTATTGCTAATTTTTTTTTTTTAAATGAGAAGCAACACTCAAGAAATTCTTCCTATTAATTAATGTGTTGCTTTCTTTGGAAAGGGGATAGTGGAGAGATGAAAGGTGGTGAAAGATAAAGGGCTTCAAACATGGTAACACTGTAATTGCGCGAGTAGAAAAGTCTTAGAACAGTTGTTGCTCGCCACCTGATGTTGTAGAGTTGGCAAATTTATTGAAGCTTTTTGTTTCATAGCCCTGTTTTATTATTTTACTTCGGTGGGGTTAAGTGCTATGGGAACACCGAAGGTGGGCGCAGCGATACATATAAGTGATAGAAAACTCATACATATTATTTTTCTAAATTGATGTTGTCGTCACCGGGAATTGAACCCGGGATCATCTGTGTAACAGTCCAACGCGCTAACCATTACACCACAACGCCCACAATCTTTTAAAAACAATAACAAAATAATATATTGGAATGAAAGTTTAGCAATTCAACATATTAAGTTGGTTTAAATAAGGTTCTACATTTGGTAGTACACCATGAGTACATGAGAGCCATAGAAAATCTCTGTTAGTTTTACTCATCATATGTTGTTTGTTTACGAAATATAGGTAAAATATGGCAACACTTTTAAGAGAATGAGTAACAAAAAATGAGAGAATAATAAAAAAAACGTTGTGGAAATAAAATCGATTATATTTCACAACTGCATTGCTCGACGCTATTTAAATGTCAATTTTTATGGAAATAAACGACGTGCTCTTCTTCTGTTTCTACACTCAGGGAACTTCTGCTTTTAAAATATGTAGTTTTTTGGATTGTAATACTGTTTCTTTATTTTTAATGTAAATGTCAGTTATTTGTAGAACAAATTTTATTTTTTACTAACCTTGTAGTTCATTTAAAAAAACAAACCACATCAAGTGACTGTTTTATGGTTTTACATTAATTTTTACAGTCGTTTATTGTTATTTAAAAAAATACTACAATTATTAATAATTATTAGTAATTTTTTGAACATTAAAAACATATGACGAATGTTAGTTGAAATTAATGAAATGTTAGTCAACCTTTCTTTAAGTGAAATTTCGTTTGTTTTTGACTACAATTGCTGTCGTCTTTACCTACATAATATCCTTTGTGTTCGGCGCGTTGTAGCGAAAACAGACCAGTGCCTCTGGTGGGGATCGAACCCACGACCCCCGCACTGATAAGCCAGCTACCAACTAGCCTACCGGGGCGCACCGATGAAAGAATAAACGGACGTCTTTTCTCAACGGTAGACAGAAAATTATGAGTAGACATGATATAAATATGAGTACGAGTGAATGCATTATCCATGTCCATGTTATTCTGTTGGCGTTGTCGCACATATTATATCCAAGTTAATATCTAACGTGGACACCGTGTTAATTGAGGTAACAATAACATTTTTTATTTCTGTATGCACTTATTTGTCCAAAATAACAATTTAAAAAAATGGTAGAAACCACTATTAACCTTAGTAAAATTTTAAAATAAATCATTTATAAAACTCATTACATACAACATTTTTATATTTGCCCATATATGACACTCTTTTGCGAATATGAAATAACATATACTTCCGTATATGTCCATATATGAGCTCCTTTTGCAAATATTAAATCACATATACCTCCATAGATGACCATATGTGAGTACCGTTTGCATATATGGAATCACACATTTCCATATACAGTAGTGGTCAAAACATTTGTAACTGAGATCGCATTTGTTGTTTTCATTGATTTATTTTCTTCAAATCACACTTAGTTACTAAAATTTATTTTTTACATATTCTTCATACATTGTTTTATGTTAAATAAATAAAAAAAAAAAATATTCCGTTAAATTAAAACAACAAAAAAATTAATAATAATAGATGTATTCAAAATGCAGGTGTTCAAAACATTTGCAACTCTCATTATTCTTACTCTTAACGAAACAATTTATATTAACAAATGCTAGGATATAACGGTAATCGCATTCCTTTTTAATATGAGATTCAGGCCGTTACATTTTTTAAACAAATTTATTATAATTATTGTTCTTTAAAAGTTGTAATAAGATGTTGGAAGCATAAACATCGTAAGAATAATTTTTGTAAAAATGGCAGGAAATAATTATAATTCTGATTTTAAATCAAAAGTTTTGAATGATTTTCAAAATGGACTTTCCCAAAAAGAAATTTCTATAAAGTACTCCGTTCCAAAATCAACGATTTGCCGCATTGTTAATAGTGGTAACATCCACACAACTCATAAAGGTGGAAGACCCCGTATTACAAATGTAAGAGAATATCGGAAAATCAAGAATATGAGCCTGAGAAAATTATCACTTTTTGCGAAAATGATACCGAGGCCCCAAATCTTTGGCGGCCCATAAACAAAAGAGGATATGACTTTGGGAAAAATTGGGAGACACGGGTCTTTTTTTTTTAGTCTTTTATCACGTAGTGGTGTCCGTATATGGTTATTTTGCCATGACTTAAAAAATTACACACAGTGTACACAACCGCCACAGTGAAGCACGGAGGTGGAAACATTGTGGTGTGGGGGTGTTTTTCCGGAAATGGGATTGGCCCAATTCACCGCATTACTAGCACAGTGACGGCCACAATCTATAGAGATCTTTTGAGTTCAGTTATGCTGGACCTTCCAGCACGACAACGACCAATAACACACGGCGGGGGTTGTAAAAGTTTGGCTGCAGGAAAATGACATTAATATCATGTCGTGGCCGGCTCAATCTCCCGATCTCAACCCGATTGAGAACATGTGGATGATTGTTAAACGGAATATCGGCAATAAAGTATTCCGAAATGGTTATGAACTTTTCGTCGAGTTGGAGAAGCAGTGGAATGAAATTTCTGACGATTATATTAAAAAGCTCATTGCCTCAATGCCTAAGAGGTGTTCAGAAGATATAAAAAATAATGACTACGCTACAAAATAATGAGGACTAAAACCATTGTTTGTATTTCCTGTCAATTACTTTAAGAGTCGCAAATGTTTTGAACACTGCACTATTGACTTATTTTGTTAAAATTACTTTTTTTTTATTTTTGGAAAGTTATTAATAATTTTTTTGTATTTGTAAAATAATATGCTATAACTGAATTTAATAAAAAACAAAAACTTATACCACAAATCTTTTTGATCAAAAAAATTATAATTTCCTAAACCATGATTTCAGTTGCAAATGTTTTAAACACCACTGTATGTATGCCCAATTATGAAACATATATGTCCATATTTGTCCATATACGCAACCATATGTTTTCATATACATATGAACATATTGGTATATATACAGGCACGTAGCTAGGGGGGGGGCTTGGGGGCTAGAGACCCCCCCCCCCCCCGAAATGATTTGACAAATTTGAAAACTTGATACAATTCGTTAGAAAGTAAAAATGTTATTGATAAATTTAATATGAAAATATTTATTTTTGACTTGGATCAAATAGGAAACAGTATTATATGATTCGAGTCTTAAAATTTCGTTAGAAAACATCGCCTGCAAATAGGCAGCTATCATTGTTAGAGTTGATTTTCGACAAAAAGCAATAAATAAAATCATTTCATAAGAGATTTCGAAGTCTTTGACTTATGACCTGTTTCTCGATTTCGAAAGAATGCTTTCTTTCGCTTTCTAAACGAAAGAAAATTGATTTGGGTTTCTCTAACTAAATTTCTATGCGAACGATGACTTGAAGTACAAGTCGAATGAAAACGTAACAGTTTTCATACAAAATTTGGTTTCTCTATTTCGAACGAGTTGTCAACAGTACGAACGTAAATGTCAAAACCAGTCACTTGCTTTTTTGGTTTCGAGTAACAAAATATTTAAAAAAAAATATATCATTCATTCCATTAGAAAACGCAAAAAATCTGAACACGGGTTCTTTGATTTTGTTTATTTTTTGTACATGAATACTCTATGGTCCCATTTGTACATTTCCTATTTCAGATATCCAAATTTATAAAAAAAACTCGTGATTTTATGCACGTTTTTAGTTCTCATAAATATCAAAAAAATGCTAAAAGCACTTAACTTTGAAGTGCCATAACTTTTTAATTGTATATCGCATGTTATTAATTTAAACGATATTTGGAAGATGCACTTGTCTACTTTATAACTGGACTGAAATGTATAAAAATATTTCCATAGAATAAAAGAATAAACTTTGTTTAAAAAATCATTACAAATAGAAAAATTTTTGTCCATAAAAATCAGTATTTGTGTATTAAGGTAAGATTCCATATTTTAGTAAACTGTATTTTTTTTTGAAATTCGTAGGGGGAGAAAGTTTTGAAAAATACATTAGAAAACTGCATTTGCATTTCGTATGCACTTTTTCAACAATAATTTTGTTTAAAAACCTCCAGTTATAAAGTAGACAAGTGCATATTCCAAATATCGTTTAAATTAATAACATGCGATAAACAATTAAAAAGTTATGGCACTTCAAAGTGAAACACTTTTAGTATTTTTATCAAATTTATGAAAATTAAAAAACGTGCATAAAATCGCGAGTTTTTACAAATTTCGAGATCTGAAAAGGCTATGTGCAAGTGGTATTCATGTACAAAATATAAAAAAATCGGAGAACCTATAAAAAAATCATCATTTTTCAATGTTCTTTGCGGGAATGAATGATATAATAAAAAGTTATAAATATTTAAAAAAAAAAGAATGGATAACAAAAGTAAGAATAAAATAACACAAATATTTGTAGTTTTTTAAGAACTTTAAATTTCAGCTTAATGAAATCCACAATGGAATAGCTGAAAACGCTGGTGTACTTTTTGATTTTCTTCTTTTGATTTATTAATTTTTCTTTTATTTTATTTATTTGTTCTATTTATTTATTTGTCATATACAGCTGATCACTGTTAAGTAATGTTGTATTTATCTTCAAACAATTTAGTAGTATTTTTGGTATTTTTAAAGGAAATTGTAATAGAAGTTTAAAATATCCGGTCTGGCACCACTATGATTTGTAAATACGTAAAACACAAAAATTGACACACGTAAGTATAGGCGAACGATAGCTTTCGAAATAGAGAAACCCAAATTGATTCGAATTCGAGTGACTAGCTTGCGTTCGCTTAGGTTTTCGTTCGAGATCGTGGAACAGGTCATTAAAATATAATCAAAAAATTGTTTGAGACAATGCAAACTAAAAATTAAATATGTCTACACAGAAAAAAACTAAAATTGAGTATTAATTAAAATATTTGTTGATTCAGCAAAAGTTTAACTGAATTCGGTCGTGTTGATGCAATTTTAGTAACAACTAAAATAATTTGTATCTATTTAATTAATATTATTTTCAATTACATATAGTTTTATTCACATCTATTAAAAATTTAATTGAATAATTGCGAAAAATTACAAAATTTAAAAAAAATCACCAAAATTGTAAAAAAATCGTCAAAATTTAAAAAAATCGAGACCATTTGAAAAAATCGCAAAATTTGAAATAAAATTGCCAAAATTTAAAAAACAATCCTCAAAATTGCAGAATTTTTAAAAACTCTCAAAATAAACGCCAAAATTCGAAAAAAATTTAAAAAAATCACCAAAATTAAAGAAACGCGAATTTTCAACTTTAAACGATTTTTTTAATTTTGGCGACTTTTTAAAATTTTTGCATTTGTTTCAATGTTGTTATTATACGTTATAAAAACTGAAAATTATAACAAATTCATTTTTAATTAAACAGTTAATTGAAAGTAAGTTTGAAATCGAACAAAAGTTTAATTGGAATTTTTTTGACAATGATTTTTTCTGCCGTAAAAGTCGTTACTTTACGTACAGTGCAATCTTTTTATTTATATTTGATTTGCTACGCACGCATCTGGTAACATAGTTTTCAGTATTTTTTTTACGATATATATTACGATATCTCATATATTTTTTTTAATGTTTTGAAATAAATTTAAGCCTTAAACTTTGATCGATATGCATAATGTGTTAACGTGGTCCAATGTGACTCAATTTTTTTTTAGACTAAATGTAAACAAATTTCTATCGGCGGTCCTTGAAATGCGACATTTTAAAATCAAGCAGCTAAACCAGTCTTTGTGTTATAACGATGTAGTTTTTTTTAGACATTTTAAAGGGTTTTTAATTAAAAAAATTGATTAAAGACAATTGGAAAAGCGTTTGAAATTGTCCAAAATATAAATCAAAGTGAATTGGAAATAAATAATTTAGTTTAAATAAGACCTAGGCTATGTCAGGTATATTTATCAATTTTCCAATTTTATATTTTTTCTTTCAGACTACAATCAAGCTTGCTTGTAAAATTTACGATTTTTTTAATACAAGACATGAAGTCGGATATATGAAAAAGGGGAAAAAATATTGAATAATTTGTAAAAATAATTCAAATAAGTGGCAGCCGGGGTCCACGACATAGTGTCAAAATGGTTTTCAAAATGTGTGTTTTCTCAAGCATTTTAACGCTGTTTTTAAATAAGTCTAAATTTCCTAAACTTTAAACATATTTTCATATAAAGATGTGTTAATAATTAAATACGTTTTTCATATATTTTTGCTGCTTTATCACCTATCCGAATTTCATTAATTTCAAAGGGAACCCATCGGAAAAGCTTCCTTATAAATGTCAGGCAAATTATATAGGATATTTTTATTTTAATTTGTTTTTTGGACGATTATAAATCTTTAATTTCCCGAGTTAAAACGTTTGCATAAAATAATACATTAGTTTATATACTTATAAGGTTTTGTCTGTCAGTGCATTTAACCGGACATAATTATATAAATTCATATATAAAATTTATTTCGTAGAAAAAATGTAATGTGATATCATATATAGTTGCGTATAATTGTATATTGCATTTAGAATACGCTCAAACTAATCCAATTAATAATTACGTTATATTTATATACCTAGACATTGCAAAATAATATATATTTTGATATATCATATTTTAAAAAACACAATTTTATTTTAGATAAAATTGTATATTACCCCATGCAGAGTCACACTAGAAAATTTGTCAATTATATTTTGGATGTAAATGTGTATTACATCAATACAATACAATTAATTGCATCATTTTGTGTATAATTTTATACACAAAATTTACCCCAATTTTTGTCTTTTGAATTGATTTCTTTCTGGTTCTTAACCCTAAAAAAAGAATTTGTTTCATTTGTAACATTATGAGTTCTTAATTTAGTCTAAGATTTTTTTCAATCTAAAGCTCTAAATTTAGTTTCAACGTTTTTTCCGTGTTTGTTATTCAATGGTGTAAGTTAATAAATTCCACAAAATCTTCATTTTCATTATATTATTTTTTATTTTTGAATATAATAAAATTTCCAAATGCTATGGAATTTGTTACAAATTATAAAGTTATAAACCTTTTGCAAGTGGCTAAAGTCTAAAAGAATTAATAGATATTTCGGATTTTCATGACGTTTTAAAATCAAAAACCGGATACAACTATAGCTTATTTTGTATATATCAGTATCAGTTCAGATATAAATTTATACCGCTATATAAAATCGTATTAAATTGTATCGCGTCATTATTCGGATGTTATTTAATTATTATGCCCATTTCTCGGATAAAACTGTATTAAGACTCATATAAAATTTCGTATGATTATATAAAGCATCATATTAATTTTAATCGGGTTATTAGAAGTTGAAACTTTTTTACTTTTTTTTACATTTATCAAGTTTTAGCTACCCTAGACGTATATTAGCACATAAAAATATAAAGTAACGCAATTTTATTTTTCGCGGTTTTCAAAAAGTTTTCCGCATAATCCTCTTTTTATTTAATTAAACTAAAAATTAATATTTAGCTAAAATTTTAACGTAATTAGACAATAACGATGCATATCCAACTTACAGTACACACACGTTTTTAAATTTGACGTGTTTCGCGGATTGTGATCTAACAGATTAAAGCGTTGTTTCGCGGTATAGACATCAAAATTCGCAAAATAATGAACACAATAAGTAAAAAATGAAAAAATGCATTTTAAGGAAATGCACTTTATGCGGGAGGTTTCAAAATGACCTGAGAAAGCGATTTCTATTATTAGTACATGATTGCCCATTACGTGTAGGTAAAAATTTAGCAATTTAGTTACTCTAGTGTGCAAAAAAAAAAATATATAATCAAAATAAAAAATCGAAAAGCCCCCCCCCCCCCTGAAACAAATTCCTAGCTACGTGCCTGTATATATATATGAAATTTTTTAACCGGGAAGATAATAAAACCTTTCAATTGCTCTTTAAATTAATAAGCGTTAGCAACTGCCAGAGATATAGCAGTTCAAAGTGCTTAATGTCTTAATGTATTTTCACATTTTGTAATAAAAATAAATAAAAAATCCTGATAACAAAAACTTTTAGTTTTTATCTAAAAAATTTTGTGAACTTTTTTTTAAAAAATCATAAAAATAGTTAACTTTCTTGTCCTAAAATAATCGAAACTTAATTTTATATAAAAATTTCTGTAATTTGCAATAATGTAAAATTTTTTGCATTCGAGGGAGGTAGTGCAAAATTCATTCAAAAATTGCAAAATACATTTTTAGAAAGAAGAGCCCAGGAAAAAATTACACATTCCAAAAAGAAGGTGATGCCCACACTTGCTTACATATCTCAATGCCAAATTTAGTAACTGCAATACCAAACTCATTCCAACGATAGAGTCAAAAAAGCAAGTAGTATTGTAATCAATTCTTTAAATTTAAACCAGAAAGCATGAACTCAATAACAAAATGAATAAATTACTTAAAAGAAAATAAAAATGTTATTAACTTATATGTATAACTTTTTGCATTCAAGAAGTAATCATATACTTTTTCTTAATAAAAGGACGTTATTGGAAGTAGTTCCTAATTTTGAAAAAAGAAGTTATACAATTTTAAAGAACTTATCTCATATATTTTTTCAAACAAATTTTTATTTGCAGGAAAATAATACTAAAAACAGTTAAAACAGCTTAAATTTTGTTAAACTGTAGTTAGGTATAAATTAGGAAAGCGCACGTGAGCAGAAAATTGTGAGTGGAAGTTGAAATTACTGACGTTATCGTGAGTGAGTGTAAAAAAATTTTTCGAGGGTGATTGTGCGTGAGTCATATTTTTGTTTTTCAATTTTGAATTGTTCTTTTTTTTGAAAAATTTATATTTTCGTGGTTTATAGCTCCAAAATTATGACAAACCCATGTTATCATAACAATTCGATGTTTCACTTTTTAGGATTTTATTTCCGTATGAGTTTTGATCGTTATATTTGAGTGACTTAGAAGAATCACGTGTGAGTAAAAGTTGAATTTACTTATGGAACTACTTCTTTTTTTTTAATGTAAGTACTTCTTATTTTTTCTAGTGAACTATTTATTTATTTTTTTTTTCTGTAAGTACTTCGTAGTTTTACAATGGAACTATTTCTTTATTAAAAAATGTATGTAGTTCTTAAAAATATAAAGTAAATGGTTCTTCGGTAAAAAAATAATCAATTCTAAAGAATCAATTATTTTAGTCTCACGCCCTTTTAAAAGAATCGAGTAGGTAATCTAGTAAGGAATGCGTTCTGCAAAAAATGCTTGATTACAAACGCGCTTACCTTTTTGGAAATTTTTTGTTGGGAGGTTATTTCAAGATTTACAGATCGTAAAAGTAGTAATTTTGTAAAGTTAATAGATTTATTTTTACTGTTCTTATTTTATTAATATTTAGCAAGCAAAATTTGCTAAGTTTGGCAGTTTTTTCTGTAAGAACATTTTTAACTAATTTTTAGGTGCTTTTTCTTCCATTTTTACAGGTTTATTTTTATGAGTGTATAGTATAAAATACCTCAAGTACAAATTTAACACAGCATTGGATACTTATAGGGCTGCTGGTAAATTAGCATCATTTGAATAATTGTTTCGAGTAATTTCATTAAAATGAAAAAAGTGTTTTGCGGACGGATCCGGATGGGTATAAAAGTATATATACATTTCTTGCTATATTTTGGTATTTTGAAGTTGAAATTTAACGAAAATATAGTAATTTAAAAAATAATTTCAACCCATTAATAATATATTAGCTGTGACTACTTACCAACCTAGCAACAAAAGAGCAGACCATTCTCGATGATAGTTTCCGAGGAATAGGGATTTATTTTCGGCAATATAATAATAACCTTTTTCTGAAATATAAAAAGCAGTTCTGTTTAACAGCTTGCCACGCCCACAATTACCAATATTTTAAACAAATTTTTTGTTATCTTAATGTTAATATGTTTACTATCAAATGGCGTTTAAATTTTCTAAGTCGGAGACAACAATAATGGAGGCCAACGATTTTATTTCTTGTGCCCACTGTTCAAAACTTTTTATTTCTAGAAAAGCAGCTTAATCCGAGTCAAAAATCGCTATATATAGCTAAATTTTTGTTTAGCTGGAAAATTTAATAAAATCTAGATAAATTTTAGAAAAAAAAAACCGCTAAAACTTGAAAAATATACAAATTATTGTATTATTTGTTGGTTTTTTGGGATAAAATTAGTTATCTCAGCAAAACCACACATTACCAAATAATGGGTAAAGTAATGTATCGCCATAGGGTCAACGCATTACAATATACCTTACATCACTGATGAATTTTACAGGCGATGAGAATAAAAGTAATGGCTGGACTCATTACCTAATAGGGGGTAAAGTAACTAGTTATTTATATGGTTACCGGGTTGTGAAAAATAATGTGTCTATAAGATTTTCATAAAAAAAATTATAAAAACAAAATTATTACAAATATTTTTTTTAATGAAATAAATAGCGTCGGTCGCGCTGAGATTCGAACCTATGGTCTCTAGTTGTTAGGCGAGAACTCTAATGCTACAGGTAAGGAGTATACATTACAAGGGGCTGCATTAATTTATCGCACCCATTGCCAACATTTCCGTAGGTAGTATTACTAAGTTATAAAAAAAAAATTTACCGCTTTCAAAACGTGTTCTGATGATGGGAACCTAGAAAATTCCCGAAATAGATCTATCAACACATTCCTGAAAGGGTCAAATAATAAATTTGAAAACAAAAAACTCTATATATTATTTGTTAGGACAATATCCTAATGAAGAAATATAGAGTATGGCCTCGAACTTGAATAATTTTCATTTTCATTGCACAACTAAAGGTCGAAAAAAACATAATTTTTATTTTTAATAAAAATTATAACAAACTTGTAAATTTACAGATATTTAGTCCCAAAATGCAATAAGAGCAAATTAAAATAAATTTTTAGTAAATTTGTAGTAAGATGAAATTTAATATTTTTTATCTAAATATTTATATGCAAATTCAATACAAAAATGCTTGTTTTGGAAGTATTCAAAAAAAATTTAATTTTAAATTTTTTAATCATATTTTATACATTTTGTCCCTGGACTCGAAACTTTGCTTAAAAAGTGGAGATCATCAGTATGTTATTGATTTGATCTATATGCCAAAAAGTCGGTATAGGGCAAAACGATGGGGAAGATTTAGACTAACTTTTGTAAAAATCTTCATTATAAATATTTGTTTTTGTTTGTCGCATTAATTGTGGCATATATTCTAAATAAAAATACACTCACAATATTTTTTCCGTAAAGACTACTGAATATACACATTAAATTAACCGAAAATCAGTTAAAAACAGGACTACTTACTTTTCGTTTAAAACAATTGTATTTTTTCGTTTATTTTCAACTGAAAAATTAATTGACAAAATCCATAAAAACAATAGATTTTCGTTTATTTCAATACTCAATATAATACAACAAGTTTTTGTTTTAAATAGAAAATTTTTACTGAATATTTTAACTACTACGGAAAGTCCGTTTTTTTTTGTTTATTTTGTTTATTAAATAACAGACAGAAAGTTAAAAAATATATTTCTTTGGTAATTTAACTGTATATTCCATTGAAACAACTTTACCGAATAAACTTTCAAATAACTGTTGATTTTTTATGGAAAAGTTCTTGTGAGTGTAGGTATATACTTTTATATTTTAAGCTTATTTATAATATAATGAATAAGTAAAACAATTCTATAAATCATTTAACAGAATAAACTATTTCAAAATAAAGAGGATAATAAAAAAATTAATTCATAATGAATGCAGGATTAATTTAATCCTTCGAAGAATCTTAAATGACATAAAAAAAATGCAGGGACCGTAACGGTTATAAGTGATATCAAAAAAGTTCCTTTATAACAGTTATTTTGTGGCTTAAAAAGAAAAAAACATCCAAAATAGTTATTTTTCAACGTAAAAATAAAAGATCGGATGAAACTCTTAAGAAGAGAGTTTTATTTCGCCTTCATTAAATAAAACTCTTCTGAGGAGTTTTATTTTTTCCGTCTAAAATAAAACTCATTTGAGGAGTTTTATTTTAAAACTCATTTGAGGAGTTTTATTTTAAGAATAGAACTCATTTTATGTAAATTGACACTCAAAGCTTACCGTTTGCCAGATCATTACAATTTGTAAGGCAGTGTAATCTAATCACTTGCATTGCAATTGAAACAATCGTCATTAAAATGAAAACATGTGGGATTTTAGTTTGTAATTGTTTGATTCCTATTATTAAATGGTTGTTGTTTTATTTCTTATATATGTAGATATGGAACAAGAAAGCGAAGGAAGTGATAATGAGGATGAAAAAAAGCTTTCTATGAAATCGACAATTTTTCTCCAAGGCCCTTTTCGATTGATAAACCTCTTTTTGAGTTCTGGGAGGCTAAAAGAATACACTATCCGTACTTGTATACATTGGCAAAAACTATACAGTGTGTACCTGCAACCGAGGTAAGCGTGGAAAGAGCATTCTCTGCTCTTAAATTTGTATTAAGCGACCTGCGTTCAAATCTTTCCACAGAAAATTTGGAAAAAGTTATGTTCGTTAAATTAAAAAAATACACACATTATAGCAAATAAAGTCAATAAAAAAAGAAGAAAATAAACAACATGAGTTTTATTTTATACGGAAAAATAAAACTCCTAAAATGATTTTCAAAATAAAACTCCTCAAATGAGCTTTATTTTCTGACGGGAAAAATAAAACTCCTCAAAAGAGTTTTATTTCAGACCGAAAAAATAAAACTCCTCAAAAGAGTTTTATTTAATGAAGGCGAAATAAAACTCTCTTCTTAAGAGTTTCATCCGATCTTTTATTTTTTCGTTGAAAAATAACTCTTAACTGTAGAGTTGAGATCGTTTTCTTAAGATCACCATAGATTCTGAAAGAGCACTTCAATACGAATCAATTGGTATATAATAGTATACGTCTCCGTTGACTCTAACATAGAGAGTTTTTAGTTAAAGTTTTCTGGATAACTGTTATTTTCGGTCTCTGAAAAAATGTTTTTTTTTCTTCATAGTTTTCCTTTAAAAATCCCTCCTACGAAAACTATAATTCAAACAAAATGAAATCGGTTTTTAAACTTTTGTATGCATTATATCAAATGCAGTAAAACAATAACGAACTATTTTTTTAATTTTTGTATACAAACTTTTCTGCATATGTCAGTGATCAGACGCGGTTTTTTTAAACTATTTTGGCGTCTGTCACTTGTGTCGGGCGTTTTTAGTTGTGCTTATAGTGCCATCTCTTACACGGTGTGCACGCTAGATATTAACTTTGATAATTGTCAAGATAAATTTATATAGGTAGTGTTACTAGAACAACAACTACAACAGGAGTGCCCAAAAGTTCCTTATGGAAGAGCAAACACCAATACATTTAAAGAAAAACTAATTTTTATTCAATATTTTTTGTTGTAAAAACCAATACATACAAAGAAAAAAGAAAAAAATATTTCAATGTTTACCAGCAAAGCATTCGAAAGTGTTGTTGCTTTGCGCTTGCGTGTATACAGTGAAGAACGACAAAAAAACTAATAAGACAAAGTTGTTTGTGTATTTCGTATTGCTAGTGCTGAGCGCTCTATATGTGTATTAAAACACACAGCCTATAGCTAAGTGTTTTTACAAAAACAAATGAGTACCAAGCGCATAGGCCTTGGGCACCCCTGAACTACAACAAACAACTACAAACAATACAAAAACAACAGGCATTTTTTGTTGCGTACAGTACAAAGAAATGTCAAAACCAGCTAAGAAACGTCAAAACCAGCTTAGAAATGTCAAAATCAGGTAAGAGGAAGATAAACAGCTGGGCTACTAGCACTACCTTATATAAATTTATCTTGGATATTTGTTTAATCGGCAAACTTTAAATTCAAACGCAGAGAGAATTATATTATCTGATATCAAGAGACAGTTAATATGATAAATCTCTAAACAACAATATCATGATATAAGCTGTCAAAATACACACACTCATACATAAAAGATTGTACACAAAAAAAATATATAAAAGATCTTGCTCACATCATAATAAAAGATAAACGCATAAAAATAAAAAAAAAATACAAGAAAAAGTGTATTAAAAATTGTTTAATATTTACAAAACCATTTTAAAGTTAAGTTTTTAATCGCATAGTTGAAAATTTTATGAACAAATGGACGTCTTTACTCAACGGAACACAGAAAATTATGAGAAGGCATGATATAAATATGAATACGTGTGGCTGCACCCAAAACATTTATATGGACATAGATAATTTAATTCGGTTATTCTGTTGGCGTTCTCCCACCTAATACAGTGCACTCGCGAAAATATTAACACCCTAATATATGAATACCCCAAAATATGAAAATTTGTTTTCTTCCATTGACTACTCTAAAATATTTTTGTATTTTCAACGGAGTTTATCAACCTACGCAGTGTTTAAATCTAAATCCACAGGGTAGTGGTTAAATTTTTATTCAACTGCATTAAAATTTGGGGATTTCCCTAGCTGTTTGCTTTTAAATTGTCTTCACCTGTCAATCAAAATTTCTAACATATACGTTTTAGTTAGTGCTCAGATTCAGCTAGAATTCCTTATTCGTTTTGTGAATATAAATTTAACGTGAAAAGTTCTTAAATATGCATAAAAAAAGCATAAGTTTTTAACTTTAAAAGAAAAAGCAGAAATTTTAAAACATTTGGGAAAAGGTGCAAGTGTAACTTGTAAACTGTAACTTTTTTAAACAAGTAACTTTTAAATTTTGTTTCTTTTTCAAAAATTAATTGTTTTTTTTTTAATCCAATAAATAAAAAATTTAACATAAGAAACTTTTATTTTTATTGGAAAAACGTTTTTAAAGGTAAATTAGATGCCATTCGCAAATATGAACAATCTTGTAAAAGTGAACTGTTCATATTATCGCGAGTGCACTGTATGTCGAAGTTAATATCTAATGTGGACACCTTGTAAAAACGCTTTTACCAAAGACACAAACCTTAAAAGTGATGCCACTTATTTTAATAGAAAATCATATGTTTGTTAAAAGAAAAAATTAAAATGAAATGTCAAATAATCGGCCTTTATTGTATTCATCGTTTCTACTCCATTCGTTAACTTTTTAATCCAGTTGTTGTAGTCGCCCCAGTTGTACTTCGTAATTTCATTTTCATGTTTTTTGTTTTAATTGTTATCGCTTTCTAGTGCAATTGTTGCTAATCATCTAAATAGCAATTAAACGAAAAACTGATTGATAAATACATTTATAAAGGAGAATTTTGAAAAAGAATCACTAAAATTCTTTTGCACTTGACTAAAAATAAAACTACAAACTTGGTAAGTTTTGCACAACTATTCTCAACATATTCATCATATAAAGATGGCCATTGGCCACTACTGACTATTGTCTTTTTGGGAGGATTAAGTTCTTGTTTCATCAATACTTTGCTGGTGGTGAAATTTCTTTGGACAATTTAGATTTTGTAAAAAACTAAACTTTGTTCATAGAACAAAGTTCATGTTAAAAATTAAGTTGGTAGGTAAACCATTACAAGAAATGTTGATATGTGAATTTGCCAACATGTTCGATCACAACAAGTATTTTTAGTGCATATTAAAATAATAATCGAAATATCGAGATTTAAATAAAATAAATGAATTGATTAAATTAAATTTTCTGAACTTAAGCCGAACAATCAATTTATAACAACAATAAATTGTAATCAAACAACCAGTGTTGCCAGAAACCTGATTTCCAAATTTTCTAAATCGTCCAAAAAATATTCTAAAATCTGCTAAATCGATTTTAATTGAAATTCAGAAAACATGATTTGATATTTGGAAAACTTCTTTCTGAATTTCAATTGATATTTTCTGAATTTGAATTGATATTCTTTAAATTACATTTAATGAGTTTCAGAATTTCAATTGATATTTTCTGATTTTCAAATGATGTTTTTTGATTTTCAATTTATATTTCCTAAATTTCAAATGATATTTTCTGAATTTAAAGTGGATATTCTAAATTTCAATTGATATTTTCTGAATTTTAATTGATATTCTCTAAATTACAATTAATGAGTTTCAGAATTTCAATTGATATTTTCTGATTTTCAAATGATGTTTTTTGATTTTCAATTTATATTTCCTAAATTTCAAATGATATTTTCTGAATTTAAAGTGGATATTCTAAATTTCAATTGATATTTTCTGAATTTTAATTGATATTCTCTAAATTACAATTAATGAGTTTCAGAATTTCAATTGATATTTTCTGATTTTCAAATGATGTTTTTTGATTTTCAATTTATATTTTCTGAATTTCAAATGATATTTTTCTAAATTTAAAATGGATATTCTAAATTTCAATTGATATTTTCTGAATTTCAAATGTAAAATCTGATTTTTAATTGATATTTATGAATTTCAAATGGAAATTCAAAATTTCAATTGATATTTTCTGAATTTCAATTGGAAGTTCTAAATTTCTAAATTTCAATTGATATTTTCTGAATTACAATTGCAAAAGGTGTATACCTTTTGAATTTTAATTGATATCTTCTAAATTCCAATGGATATTTTCTAAGTTACAGAAAATATCAATTAAAATTCAGCATTTCCATACGAAATTAAGAAAACATCAATCATCAATTCAAATTTTCCACACGAACACAAAAATAACAGAAAAATACAGTTACTAACTTTCTGACAAATATTAACTCTAATTTTAAAATGTTTAACCACTTTTTAGGACAAAAATTACTTAATAATGTTGAAAACGTTTAAAAAAACAATGATAAATAGATATTTTGAAAATCTTAAGTGCATATTTTGCGATTTTTAATGCTTATTAATTCCGAGTCCTAATAATATGGGTTTAAGTTCAAGCATACCAAAAATTCAAAGATGTTTTTAATTTTATAGTAATAATAATTTTGAGTAAGTTTTCGTCGTTTTATTAAGAAAATAAAGTAATTTTAATATAAAGCCCATTAAAGTAATGAGCTCATTATAAACACGCAAAAAATACGTGCAACAATGGCCAATTGCACTATGCAATTTTTTTTTTTTGTTATATAGACTGACATCTGTTTTACAAGAATTATCAAATTCACGCGCTGTAATTTTGATT
The DNA here is from genome assembly GCA_021234595.1 of Delia radicum. Lineage (NCBI taxonomy): Eukaryota > Metazoa > Arthropoda > Insecta > Diptera > Anthomyiidae > Delia > Delia radicum. The sequence continues at coordinate 106,591,668 of CM037852.1, forward strand.
GAAGTTTTGTAAAAAAAAATAGACACGCAAAGTATAATTGACAGCGAAAAACATATACAATTTGTTTGCAAATCGTAGCTAAATATGAATTACGTTTAAAAATCAGTTAGAAGCGGTTTGAATGAAATCAAATAAAAATCTTGGGTTTCAAGTAGAATCCTTTAACCAATTTACAACCGATCTAAAACCGCTGAAGAATAAATTCAATTCAGTTTTTGCGGCTTATTCCACGATTAGAGACATATATTAATAAATTTAAAATGTAAATTTACTAACTTAATCGGTAACGTTTTTTTTTTTTTTTTTTTTTTTTGTTATAACCATCCATTAAGAAGTCAAAACTGAATTTAAAAAATTAAAAAAGCTAAATACAAAAAAGGTGAAAAAATTATTTTAAAAAAGTTTAAAATTTTGATTTGGGGTTGACCTTGTCAGGCTCTGAGACTATTAGGCTACAATTAATGGATACCCATAAAAAGCTACATCTCTCTAGTGCCGAGCACAACGAGCTTTGTTTAAATCGTCCTGCAAGCTTTTCTAAAAAAGCTAAAAGTAAAATACGGACTTGTAACAACCATTGGTTAAAGAGTTTGAATTTTACAGAGTAAGATAAAGATTTTAACGTCTGCTCTAAACTTTTGCAAACTTCCATTAAGAAGTCAAAACTGAATTTAAAAAATTAAAAAAGCTAAATACAAAAAAGGTGAAAAAATCATTTTAAAAAAGTTTAAAATTTTGATTTGGGGTTGACCTTGTCAGGCTCTGAGACTATTAGGCTACAATTAATGGATACCCATAAAAAGCTACATCTCTCTAGTGCCGAGCACAACGAGCTTTGTTAATTAAATCGTCCTGCAAGCTTTTCTAAAAAAGCTAAAAGTAAAATACGGACTTGTAACAACCATTGGTTAAATAGTTTGAAGTAAGATAACGATTTTAACGTCTGCTCTAAACTTTTGCAACTTCATTCTGAAAATTGTGCATAACATTGTTTCTATAATTAAACAATTTGATTAAAAAACATTATTGTATCTACCAGAGACCCTTAATAACTGTTAAAGGTTTATTTTAGTTCCAAAAATCACTTAACCAATGCTGTCTTATTACAATATTACATACACATATAGACCTACTAAAGATGTATTCATAAAGATGCCTTATTAAAAGGTATTATTTGATTTTTATCTAAAAAGAAAACAACGTTACGCAGCAAAATTTTTTAGAACTGGTAACCTCAGAATCTATTTCAGAACAGCTTCTTTTACCACCGGTTGCCCGGTTCTAGAACAGGTTCCTGGAAGTTAAAATGTAATTTATATAACTGGTTCTAGAACCGATTCTAAAACTACCAGTTCTTGTTTGTAGGTAAAGAATCTATTGTAAATATGACAAACTACATACAAACCAGAGAACAGAATGAGACCATTCGTTTTTGTTGTCCATTCATACATTCATTGCTTTTGCATTGCTTTTATTCAACAACAGCTTATGCTGTTGCTGTTTGTTTCATTTATTGTTTTTTTGAATGCCTTTTTAACATTCATTTTTATAATGCCGTTACATGTCAAACAATGAAATGATGATACATGAATAACATGAAATCAATCACAACATTCGCGTAGTATTCGTTGACCTGTAGCAATAATATTTTTTTTTTTTTTGAAATATATATAAATTTTTGTTTAATTTTATTAAACATGAAATATGTATACAATTTTTTAATTTTCTTAATACAGTAATATGTTTCACAAAAAAATTTGTTAACGTTTTATTCATTTAACATTGAGACCATTCATACCAATCGTTGTGTATTCGTTGTTTTCGTGAGTGTTAAGTAAGGTTAACACTAGACAAGCAATGCAATGCATGGTTTTCGTTACACTCACTATTCTCAATTCTGTCGGTTGTTGCTTTATTGAAATTATGTGAGTTGACAACAATATACTCATTTTTTGTGATAGCATTCAAAAGCATGAAATAAGGCACTCAAACCGTTCTCTGATACAAACAGAATCGGTTGTAGAACAGAAATTAGAACCTATTGTAATAAAATATAAGTTGTACTGCAACCTGTTATTTGGATGTTACTATTTTACCGGGTAACAATTCAAATTAATTTAAAAACAAAAATAGCAGTAATTTTTAAAGTGTTACTATATAATAACTGTTATTTTATAAATCCCCTTCAAAAACAAGGTTAAAAATCCATTATTAATGAATGAAAAACTAACACTGGTCACAAGTAAAGAACATCACTACAAATTTTGAATTTTAAAGCATTAACAAGTAAATTTTTCATCATTTATTTTAGAAGAGTCAGCATAACTGTTATTTTTCAACAGTAATTCTAAAAAATCAAAAATCAAATTTATTAATAAGTGTTTTGTTTAAAAAACTACAATAAATCTACTTTGTGATTTTTTAAATTACAAAATTCTATTTATATTACACAGCGCTACAAAATTGACCAATAAAATTGAAAACAAGAGAACCGGCCATTGATTCTAAATATTTCGGTCATGCTGATTTTAATAGCGTACCCAGTTTTTTCACTTATGGGACAGATTGTTTTCAAATTTGCATTAAAGTTTTGCATGTTATAACGCAGTTTTTTAAAAAACAAATATTTTATTTTCGCTTTTTATTTGAAATACATAAAAGACCTTCACTAACAGTCGGGTATCAAATTGGGTTAAAATAATAAATTTAGAAAAATAAATTAAATAAATTAAAATAAGTAAATCCGCGTTTTTTCTCAGTTTTTATATTTTACTATTTTTGGACAATTTATCATCACATTTCGCAATCGATCAAAGTATTTTCGCGCATAAGCAAAAAGACAAATCTGACCAATTATTTCATCTAAAAAATAAAAAAAGAATGCAACTCGGATAGAGCAGTTTCCACAGATCTTCCCTTAATGTACGCATGTTGCCGAAGTCGTTTGCAAATCGTTTGGCACCCGATCATTGATCATGTGAACAACAATACGCTCAATGGTCTTAAGCGTAAAGGACGTCAAACTGATCGGTCGATAAGTATTCGGATAAGTATAAGATTCATTTCCTGGCTTCGCTATAAAGACCACTCTGGCCTATTGCTAAAGCTTTGGAGTATACGAAAATCTTAACCACGCATTAAAAATTCCCGCCAGATGGGTATCCAGCAACCCCAGGTCCACCGTCGGGACCTGCTGCCTTATATGGCGCAAAATTATTCATCGCCATCTTACCTGTCTAGGGGTTATGTTCAGATGATCATCTGATCCGTTTCCTACCCGTTGACGTACCGCTTTATTGGCCCCAGTAGATCCCAGTAAGAAATGCATCTCCATTAAAATTCCTATCATTAGTCCCGTAGTTTCCGCCCTGTTTCTATGTCTGTCAAATAGTTTCAACCTGAGTATAAGTCTTAGATATAAACTTTTTCCAGGAGTTACGCTTTGCCGCACGTATCTTCTTATAGTACAGTCCTAATCTGGAATGATAATCGGCCCAGTACACTGATCTTTTCTTTCGTATCGCCCTGTTGAAAAGCCTCTTCTCCCGGGGAGATTTCTCTCCCGTAGAGAGCATGATTTCTCGAAGGATTCAACAAGGTGACACGTAATCATAAACCCTGTCATCATACTCCCTGTCCTTGTCCTCGACCCCCAAAGTAGGTGGGGTGCCAAGGACGGTTCGTAAATTCGATCTAAACCAAATCCAATTTGTTTTGGCTTTATTCCGAAACAAAATGCTCTCCGGTGGTGGATGTGAGAGCCTAATTGATATATACCTGTGATCCGAGAACGAATGTGTATCTAGAACACCCCATTCATAGACCTTTTCTATCAAATTCCTGTAACAGAATGTTATGCCTATCTTGTCAACAAAAGTAGCAGTGTTCCCAGTATTCTAGGTGAAGAGGTCATTTGCGTTCAGAAAGTCCAGTAACGCCTCTCTCCTCTCTTTGCATTTTGTTCTGATATGTGTTCAAGATATGTGTTGAGAATTAGCGTCACAACCAATTAGGTAAGAGGAATGTTTATAATTATAGTTTTTATTACCAAACATAAAAACTATAAGGATAAAACTAAACATGCAAAATTTTGCAAAAAATTAAGCTAAATATACAACAAATGAGGGGTAAATGATGTAAAATAAAAACCGCGAAATTTCAAAAACTCCAAATGAGAAAAAAATTTGTGACAGATTTGGATTGTGCGTATCTACGTTTATTAAAAATTAAGGAAAAATTTAAAGACCTAAAGCCAAATATTGAAGTTTTTCTGTGTCCTTTGATAGATTTCATTTTATATATCGTTAGCTTAAACGCAAACTGCCCTAAGTAACATATAATTTAAAGTCGATTTTTTTTATTGATGTATTGCATCAAAATACATGACCACAAAAAAATATAGACTCATGCAATCAAAACTAAATTCCAAAGTCCTAGCCACAGGAGCGTTTATATGTAAAACGCAAAAAGACCTAACGAAACGCAAACATTGTCTAGACAACTGAAACATTTTGCAGTTGAGGGGATTGCCCTATTTAAAGTTTTTATATTTTACTATACGAAAGTTTGTTTTAAAAATTTTAGCGAAAAATTCGCGGAAATAGAAAAGCTACTGGTTAAACCAACTCCTGGCTAGATATTTGTTTACATTTCACTGTAATACGAGTATATATCACAAAAACATATATATGAAACAATTTTTTAAATGAATAAATTTTTGTGTGAGACAAAATTCGATCCCTTAATAATATTGATCGATATTGTACATTCAGAAAAAAAATTAATAAAGTAATTTTACAAATTTCTGTATTTATTTTTATATTTCTTTTAACAAAATTAACGAATATTATTAAAAACTAAATTTAAGTTTTTTTATTCGTTCAAATTTTAAAGCTTCGATTGAAAGCTTTTCAAGAACCATTTTATTTTTCTTTGACGGCTTTAGTTTACAAAATATCATGGGACAAAACTTCTAACAATTTTATTTTGTATATTTTTAGAACTTTGCAATATTCGGCAAAAATTGGTGCCTTCATAGCATTTTTGAGTTGAACGTATATCATGAAGACATAGAGCTCATAAAGCTTAAGAAACTAAAAGCATTTCCAAGCTAACCGTACTTAACATATTTAAAAATCCATTTTTATTCAATTAGCCTTAGTAAATATTGACTGCACAAAAGCGCCTTTTTTTGAAAACATTTTACTATAACTGACCATAATGATCAGAATCATTCAACGAATTCCAGCGACTAAACCAGTGTTGGGCTGTCTTAATAATTTTTAGCCATACAGTTTAGACTCTTTAATTGGGATAAAAACAAAACTTTATCAACTGGACTTAAGTAATAATAAATAGAATATCTTCAAAATTAAATTACCTACTGATTGGCTTTTAGAAACTGAATTTAAATGAAATGGAGGTAATAAACAAAAAAAAAAGTAATTTAATCACAAATTCATTGCAAGTTATAAAGAAAGTGATATACAATGGCCCTCTTGAAATCTTAACATTGCTTAATATGTCTGCTAAATAAAGTTGTAAACAAAACCAATACATATTCAAAATATAACCACTGCTCACTCCGAAGTGGCCAGAGTATAAATTTTAATCTAAAAACTTATCAAAATTACTCGTTCTTATTAATTTAATATACGCAATCCATTCCTCTCACACACACACTTGGATATAACAATTACTTAGTATATGAAGACTGAACTTTGACGATTTGTTTTTTTTTTTTTTGTTTTGTGAAAATATTTGCTAAAATAATTTATTTTAATTACTTTCCAGTTTGCAAATTTACTCAGTTTGGTTTTGACCACCGTTGCGTTTGGAAAGGAAAATAAAATTATAAACAAAAATGTCTGCTGAACAACTGCGTTATGATGGACGTGTTGCTATTGTAACTGGAGCCGGTGCTGGTCTCGGTCGTGAATACGCCTTACTTTTGGCCTCGCGTGGTGCCAAAGTTGTTGTGAATGACTTGGGTGGCGAACATAATGGCGAAGGTGCCTCCACTCGTGCAGCCGATGTTGTAGTCAATGAAATTAAAGCCAAGGGCGGAGAAGCCGTAGCGGATTACAACTCTGTTGTCGATGGTGATAAGGTTGTTGCAACCGCCATTAAAGCTTATGGTCGTGTTGATATCATCATCAATAATGCCGGTATCTTACGTGATCGTAGTATCGCCAAGACCTCCGAACAAGATTGGAATTTGGTACATGATGTCCATTTGAAGGGCAGTTTCAAGGTAACACAAGCTGCTTGGCAATACATGAAGAAACAAAATTATGGTCGAATCATTATGACCTCTTCCAATTCCGGTATGTACGGTAATTTTGGTCAAGCTAACTACTCGGCCGCCAAAATGGGTTTAATTGGTTTGGCCAATACTGTGGCCATTGAAGGAGCAAAAAATAATATTCATTGCAATGTTATTTTGCCAACTGCTGCCAGTCGTATGACTGAGGGTATATTACCCGATATTTTGTTTAATGAATTGAAACCACAATTGATTGCTCCCGTTGTTGTTTATATGTGTCATGAATCTTGTGATGAAAATGGTAAGTTTTCGTGAAAATAATTTTAAGCAAACTTAAATTAACAAATTTGTATATATTTTTATTTAGGCACCTATATTGAAAGTGCTGCCGGTTGGGCTGCCAAAGTACACTCTGTCCGTGGTAAGGGTTGTGTACTCCGTGCCTCCATTGAACAAGACACAATTTCTCCAGAAAATGTCAAGAGTGCTTGGAGCAAGGTTACTGATATGAGCGAGGCTAAACATTTAAATGCCATCGCTGAAGCTTCCGGTTATTTGTTAGAAGTTTTGGAAGATCTTAAAGCTGGCAAAACTGGTGGTATTGAAGATACTTTCTCCTATGGAGCCAAGGATTTAATCGTGTACGCTTTGGGTGTTGGTGCTACCACCAAAAATCCCGATGATTTGAAATTCTTATATGAAAATGATTCTGAATTCTCAGCCATTCCATCTTACTTTGTCATGCCTGGTCTTATGATCAGCATGACTTCGAATTTGGTATCCTCTGCTTTGCCTGAAGGCAAGGCCGATTTAACCAACATATTGCACGGTGAACAATATTTGGAAATCTGTGATGATATTCCCACTAGTGGCAAATTGACCACCAGTGGCAAAGTATTCGATGTTATGGATAAAGGTTCCGGAGCTGTTGTTGTTACCAACTGTGATTCTTATGATGAGAATGGTCGTTTGTTGGTTAAAAATCAAAGTACCATATTTGTGGTCGGTGCCGGTAAATTCGGTGGCAAAAAGAATCCCATTGAAGGTGTTGTTCCAATTGTTGCCAATCCCACTCGTGCTCCTGATTCATATATTCAATATAAAACCAATGAAGATCAAGCAGCTTTGTATCGTATGTCTGGTGATTTGAATCCCTTACACATTGATCCTAGCTTTGCTGCTATTGCTGGTTACAAGACTCCCATTTTACACGGTCTCTGCTCTATGGGATTCTCAGTACGTGCTGTTTTGGCTAAATATGCCAACAACAATTCTACCCTCTTCAAGGCTGTTAAGGTGCGCTTCGCCTCTCCCGTTTTCCCCGGTCAAACTTTGAAAGTTGATATGTGGAAGGAAGGTGCTCGTATTCACTTTAAGACCAGTGTTGTTGAGACCGGCAAGGATGTCATTACTGGTGCTTATGTTGATCTTAAGAGTTCTGCTGCTAAATTGTAAATTATTGTTCAGATAATTCCCCGCTTGTATTTCGTTTTAAGGTAAACAATTGTTTATATGTGGTTTTAGACTGGTTTAAGATATTCTTTTTTCTATTTCTATTCGCAATTATTGATTATTATTAAAATAAAATCAATAAAAAATATTATTTTTTTATAAAAGATAACTGTTATTTTTATTGTATTCTTAAGTTCGCATGTTAAGATTAGCATTAGTGATAAGGTTTTTTTGTCGGGCAGAAGGTGCAAAGGTTTTTCTTAAAAAATAACTTAGTCAGTGTAATAATAATAAATTAAAAAATAATTTAAAATGAATCTCAGTTAAAATGTTTTAAAATAATATCGAAAAAAAAAATGTCAAAACATCTAATAGTGTTTTAAAAAGATGACCTAAAATGTCAGACCCTAAAATGTCAGATAAAATCAGTGATACGAGTACTACTACTGAGACAAATGTTTACACAGATGGCGTTGAAATTTTTTTCCAAATCTACAAAAAATTAATTGAGAAACTTTGCCTAACAAACGGTAGTATTAGAGTGGATAATTATTCAAGAAGTTTCTTTGATCGATACGTAACACCTCGCAAAAGTTGCGTACTTATAACAGAAAGTTAGATGTAAAATTGGGTCCCAGCTGACAAAATCTTCAGCCTCCACTTTTAACCTAAAAATTAAGTTTTTGAAAAAAATTTACATGTGTATTTAAGAAAATATTAGTGTCCGACCGAACAGTTCGGCCAAAAAACTATATTTGCTCAGTTTTTTGGTATCTAGAGGCAATGAGGGCATATTTTGGTATTGGAAACATGTTTGTTGAGCCGATTTTTAGCTATAAAGTTAAAAGTTTGGCCGCCGAACTATTTTCGATTTGGCCGAACTTTCGGAGGCCGAACAGTGAATTCATTGCTTAAATACGAACTTTTATTTAAATTTGACACTCAAAATCGCATCTAATCAACCCAATAAACATTTTTACATTCTTCAAATTTGCGCATAATCCTTAAAAATACCGAATACTGTGTTCATAACTGCTTGCCTACACACTTACATTTGCCAAATAACTCTACATCTTTAATAGACTATTTTCTATTGAGCCAGCCTTCTTTGGTTGCTCAAAGCGGTCAAATGCAGTTTCCATTTTTTGCATCGCATCACAGTTTAGTATTTATTTCTATTCAGTTTTCTGCTAAGATTCACGATAGTTGGGTTGAATTTAAAGATTATAGACGAATTGATTATGATGCTATTTGCCATCATTTTGGTCTTTCTGATATATCTCCTATATTCTGCACTAATGATGTCGACTTGCAACTGTCTACTCTGAATAATTTAATTGATGATCTCCATAGTTATGTACCCACTTCTAGAAGAACACGTTCTAATGACATAGTTTGGATGAGTTCCAGGGAAATTGTTCTAGCCAGATCGCAACGGGACTCTGCTTATGGTGCTTACCTTAGAGACCGCACTGAAGTGAACTGGAGGACTTATTGTAGACTTAGAAATAGGACTAAATCTATAATTAGGAGAATTCGTAGGGAGTATGGAATGGGCTTATTTAATGGCGCGACAAATCCGCAGATTTGGAGTATGATACGTAGGCTTGGTGTCGTTGGCAGTGAAAGTTGTGATCATGGCGGTTCCGATGTTGAATCAATTGCTACTGGATTTTTAAATAATCTTGAACCAAACCACCTGGGTGAATTTAATTTTGATAATTTTATTGAGAGTCCTAATTCTTTTTCTTTTAATGTTATAACGGAAAATGAACTTATACTGGCGATAAATTCTGTTAAGTCAAATGCTATTGGCTATGATATGATTCCCATCAGTTTTATCAAAATTATATTCCCACTGATTTCCACATTGCTTCTTCAGCTTATAAACAATATTTTTACTGTCTCAAAATTTCCTGTTGCGTGGAAGTTAGGCCGTGTTGTACCAATTTCTAAGGGTGGGCATTATAACGTAGATAATTTGAGGCCTATAAGTATTTTACCTGCGATGTCGAAAATAGTTGAAAACATTTTGAACATTTCTCTTTACTTCATCCTAATCAGTTTGCCTTTCGGCGAAATCACAATACAACCTCTTTGTTACTTTCCCTTACTGATACAGTTAGGAGATCATCATCAAAATTGTGTTATGATTTCTTTGGATCATACCAAAGCTTTTGATCGTATTAATCATAATGTTCTCATAAATAAGCTACAGGTTAAGTTCAACTTTTCTAAATCGGCGTGTAAGCTAGTGTATTCTTATTTATTAGATCGATCACAGTTTGTCTCTCTAGGTGGCCTTAGTTCGAGTGTAAGTGCTGTTACATCAGGTGTACCCCAGGGGTCTGTACTGGGACCTATACTTTTTTTAACCTATTTGAATGATTGTATTTCTCTAATGAATAACGATTTTTGTAAGTCATATGTATTTGCTGATGATATTTTTTTATTGTATAGTGCTGATTCTAAACATATTACCCACTTAGAGACTTGCTTGAACAACCATTTAAATTTAATTTCCAATTGGATGTATTTAAATTACTTAGAGATTAATTCGGCTAAGACTTAGGCAGTATATTTTCAGTTGCAAAATCAGAATTGCTTGTTTCCTAAGATTAGTATTAATGGTCAGTTAATTGACTATGTGAATTCTCTTAAATGCCTTGGTGCTATTTTGGATTCGAATCTAAATTTTGGTGATCATATTGATTCTCTGTCAAATAGGGTTTGTCTTACTTTAAGAAGACTATATTCTTTGAGAGCGTACACACCAAGACATGTAAGATATCTTTTGGCTAATTCTTTACTAATGTCACAATTTAATTACGGCCTTGAGGTGTTTTCTGGAACTTTTTCTTATAATGTAGATAGACTTCAAAGAGTTATTAGAAAAATTGTTCGTTACATATTCGACGTAAGAATACAGGATCATATTCGTGTTTCTGAACTTGTCCCTGAGTTTTTGAGGTGTTCTTTTCATGATTATCTAAAACTACGTCTATTACTTCATTTTTATAAAATCATGAAATGTGGAGAACCTCAATTTCTTGTAATGAATTTACATTTATAAATTCAACACGTAATATTCAAATTGATGTACCTCTGGGTCATCTCACAATATTTGATCGTTCGTTTTTGGTAAGAGTCTATCGTATTTGGAACTATCTTCTAACTCTACTTAGGCTATTTTCGTATTCTTATCCTAATTATAAGGGAAAACTTTTAAACTTTTTTAATAATGTGCAGACATGATAGTTTTACTATACTTTTGGGACGGAATAATAAACCAAAAAATTGTTTTTCTTCTGTCTACGTTTATTTGTATCTTTGGCTAATGGGACTTTTATATTTAATATATTTTCGTAATGTTTATGTGGCTGGGGAGCCAATTACACGCTAGGATAATATGCATTTTTGCATTTAATATTTAAGGTTTTTATTATTACTGTACATAGTTATTTATTTTACAATACATATATAATTGGCCATGAAGGCTTCCTTTGTATTGATATTAAATAAATAAAATAAAATAAAAAAATGCATTTCCTATTTTTTAAAATAGTTAAATTAATAAACGGTTACTAAAAATGCATCACTAAAAATGCATCAGATATGCGGCTCAACTATTCTGATAGATTTTAGAACGTAGATCGCGAATATGGATACCAAATTTTAATATTCGCTCCATTTTTTTATATATTCTCGAATTCAACTTTTACCAATAATCAAGTTTTTTCTTAAATATTTCTTATTCATTCATACACTTAAAAAATCTACAAATAACATTTAATATGGTTTTAAAGTATGGACTTTGAGCATTTTCAATCATTTCAATTAATTGCTATTGGGTGAAGGATGTAGGATATCCTTGCAACTAAATAGAAAACTGCACTTATTTTTATTTTTTGTGAATATTATAAAATCCATTAAACAAATTTTAACATATGTTGTTATTTTATATTCCACTTAATTAATTTCGTCAAAAAACGCATAAATTCAACATCAAAATTTTCAGAAGTTAAAAAAAAACATTTTCTCTTTAAATAATATTTTTTCACCAATTTAATGTTTTTTGGTTTTTAAATATAAAATAAAAGACAAAACTACATATTCAGAGCAATTTTAAGTAAAACATTTACAATTTACCTTAATTTTCGCATTTTATTTTTTTACGGTAGAAATTTGTTACGCGAATTTGAGTGATTCGCGTGAATCACGCGTGAGGGAGTAAAATCTGAATTTACTCTCGTGAGCGTGAGTGGAATTATTTTCTCGTGAGCGTGAGTGAATCAAAATTTACTCACGTGTCCATCTCTAGTTTTAATTAATAACTGCATACACAGAAAAAATTATCAACATAAAATATCTAATAAAAGATTTGATTTGAATAAAATTTGTTTCTAATCAAATATTTAATTGACTTTTAAATATATAAATTCATATTTTATTTTAGACATAATTCTGAAATTATTTTTTCATATACTGTATGTTAAATAGAAAAGTTTGAGTATAAAATACCAACTGCATTTGTAGTTTACAAACAAAACAAGCACACACACAAACACACAGCATTACCAAAAACACACATTTATACAAACTTGTCGTTCACCCACTTTTTTTATTGAGTGTCATAATTTTTTTTTTTTGTAGATAGTTATTTCTAGCTTTTTTTTTTGTTTTTCATTTTCAATAAAAGTTTTAATTAATATGCCCTGATATGTGAAAAATCAATTTTAGTTTTTAGTTTTTTCTGTGTACTAAACAATTTGATATCTTAAGTTTTTAAGAATAAATTCTTTTAATTACCTTTCTAACATTTTAAACTTAAATCACCGGAAGCCTAAAAGTATGTTTAAATAAATATAAAAACAATTTATCATTAGCGCATATGCCGCCAAATTATAAGTAATATTAAAAACAATAGTAATCTCAAACAATTTAAACCCAATTAAAGAACAAACAAAAAGAAAGTGTCAAAATAAAATTAACTAAAACATACAAATCATTTTCAACTCATGACCTGTTCTCAACCATAACGAAAATAGAAACAGTCCAACAAATCATAAATGTAATAAAAATAAAGCAACTGGTAAAATACAGAAATAATTTTATAATTTTGTTACAGTTGAACCACGAGTTGGGCCCATTTAAAATCTATTAAAAAAAGAGATATACTCTTATGCTGTTTACATATGAATTATACTAAAAAATGAACTCATAGGTACATGGTTGACATAGGTACAGAGTGGCGTCCCAAAAACAGACATATTTTGTTTTAAAAAAGTGTCGCGTGCCTCCTTAATTACTAGGGCTCGGAAGTTCATGTAAATACATGTTTGTTGCCGCTAGCTGGAGGACAAAGTTAACCAACCAAATATCTGTGCGCATTTTTGGTTGCATATTTTACTATAAATACATATATTTGCATAATTTTCATTTAAATGCATGTTTTTAAGAAAAAATTTTGATATTTTACAAAAATATGAGTTTTTTCAGAATTTATTTATTTTATTATTTTTTTTTTCTCCAAATTTTTAAATATATATTTTTTTATACACATTTTTGATCATAAAGACCTAAATAGCAGTAAAATGCAATTACTAATTTGCCAACTGTTATCCACTTCCTATGACAAAAATTACTTAAATTATGTTTATAATGCGGAAAACTTTGAAAAAATCAATAATAAATGTATATATTTACACCCATATTCATAAGTAAAAGTTAGCAAGGAGTTTCCAAGTATGCTATTCATAATACACTTGTCATACTAGGTCTGTCTGCGTACACATATTTTGCATCATTTTGTGCAAAATGTTGCAAAATCTTGCAAAATGTTGTCTGCGTACTCCAAATCTCTTGCAGCGAGAGAGCCAAAAAGAGATTTTTTTGACAGTTGGAAGTTGAGAACTTGCAAAATGTTGCTGGAGAAATTTCTTCTTGCTAGATTTTGCAACTAGTTTGAACAGCTGTTTTTATTTACTGTTTGAATGAAATAATTTTTGTGAAATGAAAATGAAAATATGGTATCAATCTCTTCTTTGGAAGATTCTCTAGCAGATTAATGCATTAATCATAATTGTGGGTGGGATTTAAGGGGTTAATTTTTAATATCAAAATAGGCCTTTTTTGCCGTATTTTGTGAAAGTAACTATGTGTGGGATGGACATATCTAAGGAAGTAGGAGGAGCTTATCCACGATTATGGTATCAATCTCTTCTTTGGAAGATTCTTTAGCAGATTAATTTAAGGGGTTAATTTTTAATTTCAAAATAGGCGTATTTTGCGAAAGTAACAATGTGTGGGATGGACATATCTAAGGAAGTAGGAGGAGCTTATCCAAGATTTTGGTATCAATCTCTTCTTTGGAATATTTTCTACCAGATTAATACCACAATCATATTTGTGGGTGGGGTTTAAGGGGTTAATTTTTAATATCAATATTTTTTTTTTTTTTTTTTTTTAAAAAAAAAAGAGAAGCAACACTCAGGAAATTCTTCCTATTAATTAATGTGTTGCTTTCTTTGGAAAGTGGATAGTGGAGAGATTAAAGGTGGTGAAAGATGAAGGGCTTCAAACATGTCAACACTGAAATTGCGCGAGATGATAAGTCTTAGAACAGTTGTTGCTCGCCACCTGATGTAGTGTTGGCGAATTTATTAAAGCTTTTTGTTTCATAGCCCTGATTTTTTATTTTTACTTCGGTGGGGTTAAGTGCTATGGGAACACCGAAGGTGGTCGCAGCGATACATATATGTGAAAGTAACTATGTGTGGGATGGACATATCTAAGGAAGTAGGAGGAGCTTATACACGATTATGGTATCAATCTCTTCTTTGGAAGATTCTCTAGCAGATTAATGCATCAATCATAATTATTGGTGGGATTTAAGGGGTTAATTTTTAATTTCAAAATAGGACTATTTTTCGAAAGTAACAATGTGTGGGATGGACATATCTAAGGAAGTAGGAGGAGCTTATCCAAGATTTTGGTATCAATCTCTTCTTTGGAAGATTCTCTACCAGATTAATACCACATATGCTAAAATTCTTTTGCTTTGTTATTTCAATTGTTTACACACCGATCAGCTGTTTTCTTGCAAGATTTCACTGGATACTGTCTGCGTACTTTTTGAGATATTTTCAGCCGACAGAGTAAAATTGGTCTTACTCTCCCAAAAAAAATTACTGAGTATTTGCTACTGGAAAAGTACCCAGACAGACCTACTGTTGTTAAGTTCATGTTAACGAGCTTCTAAACTGTTCTTAAGAGTTTAAAAAACATCTGTTTTCTGTCAAAGTGACTGCGAATTATAATAAATAAATATACATTTTTGTGCCTAAAAAAATTTTAATATCTAAATTATTTGAACGATTAAAAATTTAGAATCATTGGACTTTTTATTAAATGGAGCCCGTAATCGTGCGTTTAAATTTTATACAAAGAAAAAAACAATTTTTTGTGAATTTCGTAAAAATTAATTGATTTGGTCAAGAATGACCTGAAAGGAAAAAAGAACGGTGGACAGATTCCACCGTATCTTCAAGTTCTATAAGCGTCAAGGTGTTGGGGCCGCAACAACGAACAAGAAGATTGCGGTGAATTTCATGGATTAAGTCAACCTTCAATGAGCCGAATTTGTGAAAAGGTAGCCAGGACGTTTTCTAATAAAGCTATATTAAAATGCCAACTGCAGCTGTCATAATATCTTATAAATATCTTATATTACCTTTTCATCTTGTTCTCAGTTAACTTATCTTTTTATAGCTTCTTATCAGATTTTTCCGCTTTTACCAGTTTTAAGATGTTTTTTTTTAAATTATTTTAAGCACAATTTTTTTTGTGGGAAAAACACAGTTGCAAACGTCAAAAATCAGAGTTGCTTTGCCAAAAATGGGCCCACCTATAGAATTACAATGTGGCATCATAGAAATTTAGAGTTGATTTTTAAATTTAAGTTGACAGATTAAAATGTATTATGAATAAACTCTATGCTAACAAGCTGCTAAGCAAAAAATACATTCTAGTAAGCAGCTCGTTGGCTGCGATGTATAAGTAACTGCTAACTTTTACTTATGAATATGGGTGTTAGAATTTGTAATACATATTTTTCGATTTAGAATGCATTTTTTATGTACATAAAACACGATAATTAATAGGAAGCTATTCATATTTACATATTTTTAAACCCATTTTCTATAGCTATATTCGAAAAATTGTTCTTTTAAAAATGACATCACCCACTAAGAAGAATTTGTTGGTTTTGCGTTTTTTTTTTGGATTTTTAATTTTCGAGAGCTTGGAAATTTTTATTAAGATTTTCAGACTTTAAAAAAAAATATTTTTTTACAATGAAAATGAAAATTATTCAAGTTCGAGGCCATATACTCTATATTTCTTCATTAGGATATTGTCCTAACAAATAATCTATAGAGTTTTTGTTTTCAAATTTATTATTTGACCCTTTCAGGAATCTTTGTTCTGTTTCAAGTGTTGTTTTTAACAATTTTATTGAAGATTTTAAAATGTTTGTTTCAATTTTCTAGCATTTATTTTATTTCTTCGATAATGCGCATTATTCAATCATGCATATTATTCAAAACCTTTGATTCAAAACACACTATCGTTATGCCTAACATACCGTTACCGATATAACTGAAATACTGATATCCTTAAAATACCGTTATCGAACTAACTAAAATACCGTTATCGAAATAAATGAAATAGCTTTATCCTTACCGAAAAAATCTAAAATAGCCTTTTCTTTAAAACAGCAATAGCTTTATTTTTTAATAATTTAAATCCTATATTTAACGTTACCTACCCGTTTTATATCATTACATAATAAATAATAACAAAAATTAATATAAATAATTCAAAACTTTGTTCGTATGTAAAATAACGTTACCGTTACAGTTACCGAAATAACTGAAAAACCTTTATCCTAAAAATATCGTTACCGAAATAACTAAATCACCGTTACCGCTAAAATATCGATACCGAAATAACTTAAATGCCGTTATCGCTAAAAACCCGTTATCACCAAAAAAAACCGTGCCACTTCTGACACGCGTGTCATAGTTTTGCCAGCCCTGTCATATATCAACATTTTTCGCTGTATGTATTGCCATTAAATTTTATGCATCTTTCGCGTTTTTCCCATGAGACGCACTTTCTTTATTTTTAGCACGAAGTAATTGTTGAGATTTGTCTTTTTGCTTATGCACAAAAATGCTTGATCCTTTGCGAAATGGGATGATAAATTGTGAAAAATTGTTAATGATGCATATTGTTTAAACAAATTTGATATCCAAATGTTGTTAAAGGTCTCATCAGTAGTAACCATAAAAAATTAACAGAAAATATCTTAAGTAAAAAATTTTATATATAAAGACTTCTTTAAAACATGCAAAACTTCAATTCAATTCAAATCTGTTTTGGGTTTTAGGGGTTAATATTAGAGCGCTGTGTAACTTTAAAATAAATATTTTATCTTGCAGAGGATCACTTATTGTCGCTTAATTTCTATGAAAATTAAGGATGGATGCCGAAATTGCTATAAAAACACAACCGCTAAAATACCAATTCCTATTAGACAGTAATCAATTGAAATAAGGTAACTTCATTTTTCAAAACCCTGTTTTATTTCGTTAGAGAAAAAAATTATTAGTGCGAAAAAACTTGTGTAATTTTGATTTAATATGAAAAAAAAAATTTTTTGTAAGAAATAAATTAATCCAAGAAAAAATACTAAAAATAAACTTGAGTGGTTACAAAAAAAACTAACAAGGAAGGACCGCTGATGGGTTCCCTCCGATTGCCATTAAAATTGGGTATGTGTTTAGTAAGAGCAAAATAGCTGTTTATATCTCCCTCTGGGGAGAGGTTGCGGAAACTCTTGTCTATGACGAGGGGCGAACTAAGGACCGTGACGGGTTACCTCACGGAACACTGTGGCCTTAGGTATCAATTGTACAAGATGGGACGATCCTCTACGGATACGTGCAGGTTTTGTGAATTGGAACCCGAGACCTCAGAGCATGTTCTCTGCAAATGTCCGAGGCTCTCCGATAGGAGGGTGCGTTATTTTGGTGGTCGAATAGTGACGCCATCGGACGTTTGGAACTGTTTACCTGGTAGGATAGTTGGCTTCGTAGGGAGCCTGAACCTATAGGGTGTATTCGCTGGCAGCACAAAATACCAACTTCTGGTCGCGGTGCATGGTGCCACTCTAGTCTAATCTAATCTAAGAGCAAAATAAATAAGTATGCCTACATTTTTAGCTGCCCAATTTCACGTTTAAGGGTCACAATTTGGGGTCAAAAATAACCCAATTTTCTGTTATTTGCGTTTTAAGCGTTTTAAGCTTCTTCAAAGAAACAAACCCCAAACTCTGTATCAAATGAAAGGTATTTGATACCAAATTTCCATTTTTACCCCCTAAATAAGCGATTGTGTAGGTATGTCTTACCATATTGTCTTTGTCTCCTCTATCTTATATCCGAATTTCATTGAAATCTGGAGAAACCAAACAACAGACTTCCCGTGATAGCGGAAGTGTTGAAGAGAAAATGCCCCCATTTCTCGTTTGTTTTAAAGGAACAATTTTTTAAACTCATTTTTCACCGTTTACAACGTCTGCTTTTAAAACGGGGCGCATATCGGGGTTCGACTGTATGTGGTAAAATAGTTTATAGTGTCAAGTATACCATACTGATATTACATTTGGATGCATTCACCCATACACCATATAAACAGAAGTTAACAATCATTTAACAAACTGATAAAAGCCCAAAAAAAAAATAAAAATGTAAAAACACAATTAAAGCGCAAAAAACGGTACAAAAAAAATATGTTGGAAAAGAAAGATTTGATATGAATCATTAACCCGTTGCCGCTTACCACCTCACTAAAAAAAGTTTGTCGTTACACTCACAGAATTATATAAGTAGTCTCTATACAATTAATTAGTTGTGATTGTTAACGGTTAAACTTACAGTCATAGAAAAAATTTCTGAAAAATAGCAAAAAAAAAAAAAAAGCTACTAAAAATAAGTTAAAAATTACCTTACAGAAATAACTGCTAAAATTAAAAAAAAAATTTTAAATTTACTAAATATTAAATTTACTAAACATTAGTACTATAAGAATAGCATGTGGGCGTTGTGGTGTAATGGTTAGCGCGTTGGACTATTACACAGATGGTCCCGGGTTCGATTCCCGGTGACGACAACATCAATTTAGAAAAATAATATGTATGAGTTTTCTATCACTTATATGAATCGCTGCGCCCACCTTCGGTGTTCCCATAGCACTTAACCCCACCGAAGTAAATAATGTATCAGGGCTATGAAAGAAAAAGCTTCAATAAATTCGCCAACTCTACATCAGGTGGCGAGCAACAACTGTTCTAAGACTTATCTACTCGCGCAATTACAGTGTTGCCATGTTTGAAGCCCTTCATCTTTCACCACCTTTCATCTCTCCACTATCCCCTTTCTAAAGAAACCAACACATTAATTAATAGGAAGAATTTCCTGAGTGTTGCTTCTCTAAAAAAAATCAGCAAAAAACATTTACTAAATTTAGAGACAAAAACAATCATTAAAAAATGTGAAATTTTTAAAGCTTTTTTTAGTTTTGCGACCTTATGAAATCAGCAATTTAAAATTTGTTAGCAAACACTTCTGTTAATTTTAGCAAAATAAACTGTTACTTGCATTCTACTAAATTTAAGGTAAATATAGCAAAAAATGTTGTTAATATTACAGTTTTTGTTTGCCATTTTGAGTCTACAAATATTTAATAAAAGTTTTTGCTAATTTTACAGAGTAACATGCTATTTTCAATTAACTAAAGTTCACATTGAATATAACTAAAATCTTGTAAAGTTGACAGATTTATTTTTGCTGTTCTTATTTTATTAATATTTAGCAAAAAAAATCTGCTAAATTTAGCAGTTTTTTCTGCAAGGTAATTTTTAACTAATTTTTAGTTGCTTTTTCTGCTATTTTTACAGGTTTATTTTTAAACAGTTAAAATTACAATATACAAGAGTTCTTTAAAACTTTTTAATTAGGGTGACCGAGTCGATTTTTCGGTTTCGGTAGATTATTCGATACTCGAAAATTTTATTTTTTACTTTTAAATTACAATTTTTTTGTTGTCGAATATCCTGTTTTTTAGCTTTATGGGGCTATTCTAGTAAACTTGTCGTCTATAATAATATGTTCAGAGATCTTAGAAGCAATTCAAGTTTTCTAAAGTTTTTATTGTTCTAATTTTTTTTTTTTTAACTTGAAATACAAAATCAAATTTTCAATGCCTGAGTAGCCCAATTGGTAGAGCTGTTGTGTCACAATTTTTGTATTTTTACAGACCTGGATTCAAAATCTTTTAAGGTTGTGACAAATTTTTATTTTTTTTTTTTAATTTGTATTTCAATATTTGTTATATTCAACAAAGGACATGACATTTTTTTTTATCAACCAAATTGTTTTCAACTTGTAATTAATACAAAATTGCAAGTTAATTTAAAAATTAAATACAAAATATGTTTTATTGCCAAAATATTACAAATTTTGCAAAAATTTTTACTAATTCATTAATTTAATTTAACTGCAAAATCATTTAAATCTAAAACATATTAAAATGATAATTATTTTTGCATTAAAATAAAAATTTAAAAAATATTTAAAAATTTATTCATTTTTCAAACTGCTATAATTGAATGTGATAATTAAAATTGTTTTGCTAAACATAATTATAAAGTTGCAAATTATACACTGATAATAATCCATGCGTAAAATTACAAAAAAATGTCAAAATAACCAATTTTTTTGTAAAATAAACGAAAATTTGTACATTTTACAAAAGTTTTTGTAGTTTTGACAATAATTTCGTATTTTTATGCATGGATTATTATGAGTGTAGCAACTTAACAAATATAATTTGGTCCCGCTAAATACGTTTTTTTATTTATTATGTGTTTGGAGCAAATATTTTGAAATTATAATATATTTTGTTAACATTTTTAAAATTAATTAATTAAAATTTGTTTGAAATCTCTGTTGGAATACAGAAATAACTATAATTTTAATTTCAACATTTTAGGGGGACAATGGGACAATATAAAAATAAAAGTCTGCAGAATAAAAAAATCTGTATTTTTATATACTTACTTATGTACCATTTTCATTGTCATATTTAGTAGAAAACGGATTATGTGTCAATAGAGATTTGTTATTAAAAAATAGAAATCGTCTGGAAATCACAAATCACGGAGACTTACGATTAAAATTAACAAAATTAGAACCTGATTTAAAAACCCTTTGCAGCCTGCACCAAGCTCAAGGATCTCATTAATTTTTAGAGTATTTATTATTAATTCTATCTTTATAACAAAAATATATGTACATACATCCATTGAATTAAACAAATTGTTAGGTGTGTTTTTTATTTAAAGTACTCTCTATTGTACAGAAAAAAATGAGGTGGGACATGGAAAATTTTTTAACCCAAAAGTGGGGCACGGCCCAAAAAAGGTTGAGAAACACTGCCTTAGAGGGTTTCGAGCCTAGGTCTGTAAAGTTACAAAATTTTTATACCCAACAGTTACTCATATAAAAGAAAAATTTCCTTAACCTCAAAAATTATTAAGTGTATTCATGTCGGAAATGTTCCTCTTGCAAAAATGCAAAATGGCGAAATTACAATACTGCTGAAGTTAGCCACCAGTGTTAGATCTCCATTTTTCTGCATTTAAAAATCAAGTTTTAAGATAACGCATCCATTTCACTATAACCTAGGTAGGATCTACCTTTGTTTCTTCTTAAAAAAACTTGTAACTGATTTGATCTGAAGGATGCTTATATTTTTTCATACCTCAAAATCCCGATTATCAGACAAAAATAAAATGTATTGCTTCATTTTTTGAAAGTGGTTTTTGTTTTTTTTTTTTTTTATTTACATTTTGTTTACTTCTTTTTTAATATTTCTAGTTTTAGAATTAATTTTTTGCTTAATATTTATATGTATTGTTTACATGGATGGCAACCGATTCGATAGGTAAGAGTAACGCTAATGATATTTCAGTTATTTCAGTATCGGTATTATAGCGATAACGGTATTTTAGTTAACGATATTTTAAGGATAACGTGTTTTCATTTACTCCGGTAACGGTATTAAAAGAGTAGCGTTACAATTACAAACAATTTTTTTAAATATTTGTATAAAACGGGTAGGTAAAGTTAACAATACGTACCCATACACTACGCAATATTCTTGTGCAACTTTTGCTGTTGTGCAAAATATTAACAGTGTGTATGTCATATTGGAAGGTTGTACTATATATTGGAAAAAATCAAAAAGGTTTTGATTGTTATAGCGCAACCAAGATATGTGTGTTGGGCACATTTTGCAATTTGTACATGCCTCCGCAACAGAACAAAAGAGTGGTGTAATATTTAGTGCAAAAGTATTGTACATCTTATTGCACTGTGTAGGACAAAATGACAATAATACTGGCAATAATACTGGCAATAATACTTGCAATACTATTGCAAAGCGTATAGGTACCTTTAAATTAATAAAAAAACAAAAAAGTGTTGCTGTTTTAAACAAACCGCTTTTTTAGATTATTCCGGTAACGTTATTTTATGCATTACGCTATTTAATTTATTTCGGTAAAGGTATTTTAGCGATAACGTTATTTTAGTTATTTCAGTAACGGTATTTCAAGGATATCGGTATTTCAGTTATATCGGATAACGGTTTTTCAATTATTTACGGATAACGGGTTTTCAATTATTTCGGTAACAGTATTTTAGAGATAACGATAGTCAGTTGAAAGGTGTTTGAATCGATAACGGCATTTTAGCGGTATTGCCTGCCAACCATAATTTTTTATTTAGAGTTGCATTTTTAGTACTATTTGTAAAATTTGTCAATGACGCTATTAAATATTACACAAAACATATGTTTAGATGACAATTTCGCAATTGCTTTGACCCATTGTTTGAGAAATTATTTTCTGTGGGAAATTATTCTCTAGGCGTTTGTTATTCTGTTTTTAAAAAATTTTACACTTTTGCATTTTTCCAAGACCAAAATTTCTGACATAAATACCCTTATTATTTTTCTGTGTAATTTTTCAATTGTTCCAGTGTTAAGATTATGTCACTTTATATTTGGCTATATTAACAAATACAAACAAAAAAAAAGTATTTAAATCTGTATAAATTAAAAATTTTGTTTATTAAATATGAATGAATTAATATGAACGATTTTAATAAAATTTTTTTTCAAATTTCAGAAACCCAAACCGTTTTTTTTTTTTAAATTTTAAGTGTTCGGAAAAAACGAAAACCGATTTTCGAAAAATAGCGAATAATCAATCACCCTAAATATTAATGGTTTGCTTATCATATAAACATGTATGTATTAAATTATCTCTAATGGATTTTATTTGAATGTTAATGGGTTAATGGGCTTATCATAATTGCACGACAAAAATAACGACTAAATTTATCGTGTCATAGGGTTTAAAATACATAGATATGTTTGTATACGATTTCTCTTTATAGATTAAAACTTATACGATGTCCACGAAAACTTTGTCATTTTGTAATATAATAAAAATAATAACAACAAAATCATTTGTATCTTTTTATTGTAGTTTTTTTTTTTTTTGTTAACTATACCTCGTAATTAGCTGTATTATCAGTTAAAACTTAAGCAGACGATTTGGTCGTAATAGCCAACACACGAATTTCAACTTTGAAGAAGAAAGTAAAAGTAATAATTACTTTTATGTATGACTTTAAAAAAAATCATTGTGTTTATGCTATTAAAAATGTGATCCATTTCACTTATTTTTTGAAGAGTGAAAACCCTAGCAAAAACACACCTTACCAAATAATGTGTCTAGTAATCTAAACTCAAAGGTTTGGACGTATTACCCTTTATATTATAATTCTAACTTTTTTTATATGAAATGTCACAAAAGTAATGAGTTATGCATTACTGGCAGACTTAATTTAAATATGAATTATAATGGGTTACCTATATGCATACAAGGGTATGAATAAAAAGCCATTACCAGAAGTAAAAAAATAATGGGTGTAAAAATACTTACGAATAAAAAAAAATATAGCTAATTTTTGAAAATGAAAATTATTCAAGTTCAAGGCCATACTCCATATTTCTTTATTAGGATATTGGGGTTTAGGATAATGGGATTGTTACCTCTTTCAAAACGTGTTCTGATGATGGGAACCTAGAAAATTCCCGAAATAGATCTATCAACACATTCCTGAAAGGGTCAAATAATAAATTTGAAAACAAAAAAACTCTATAGATTATTTGTTAGGACAATATCCTAATAAAGAAATATAGAGTATGGCTCGAACTTGAATAATTTTCATTTTCATTTTCATTGCACAATTAAAGGTCGAAAAAATAAACATAATTTTTATTTTAATAAAAATTATATCAAAATTGTTAATTTTTTTTAAAACATGGTCGAGCCAGGAATCGATCAAGGGTCGTCAGATAAACAGGCGGCTGTTCTATACCCTAAGCTACTGGGCATATAAATCAAAAATTAATTTTTCTTCTATGTATATTCCTTCAAGATATACCAAAACTAACACCTTACCCTTTAGCTTACAAAGAGACCAATTATAATGAGTCTACAAATAGATTTCGAGAAAATGTTGTAATATTATATTTTGCGTGAAAGTAATAAGATGAATAACCTATTATTGTTCACCATTTATTTTTTGTATTAAATTTGATTCCAACTTTATTAGTTTAAGAGATACATCAAATCCCTCTTTCTCGATAAAAAAGAAGGTTAAGAAAAAGGACTTCGTTAACAAATATAGCGTCTATATTGCCCTGATGAACAGTTTAAGCATATGATGATTTTTTCTAAAAGACCGAGATCCTAATAAACAAATTTAAACAAAAATATTAAGTTTTTTACATTATTATATTTTTATATTTTTTTTTTAAGTAGAGAAAGATGGATAATTTTGAAACAAATTTTTAAGATATAAAAAATATTGCTTGATTAAAATTTTTTAAATTTTGTTTACCTTAAAGTGGCTTCAGTATAAATATTAGCAGCGAAAGTTAAAACTTTGACTGAATATTAATTAAAGAGAGTTGGTGATATTTTAAAAATTTTTATTTTGTACTTGTTCATTATGAAGAAAAACTTTTTCGAAAAATAAAATTTATTGTTGAGGTTATTGTAGCAATATATTTAAAAGTTATGTAGTGCGAATTTGAGAAAAATCGGACAACTTTAACCAAAGTGACTAAAGTTTTAGATTTTTGAAAATTTTTTCTTATATTGCTTTAATAGAAATATTTCTTGCGACACACAATTTTTTTATTAATTTTGTCATGCTGAACACGAATATTTTTAAATTCTTGAAATCGAACGAATTTTTTTCGAGATATTGGGATTTGATTTTTCACTAAAAATGGCGTCTTTTTCGTCTATTTTTGAAATTTTTTAAATATTATCTTAAATTTTTTTGTTTTAGCACTCGAATAGTACACAAAACGTTCCTTTATTTGATGTTCGCCATGGGTTAATTTATTCAAATATTCTTTTGGACTTATGATACTATAGTATCTAGTACTCAATTCAAAATTATTGAGTAGAATCTGGTAGTCGAAAGTAGAAGGGTTTCACAACAATACTTCGATTTTTTTTCGAGATATTTCTAGAATCGCAACAATTATTGATAAAAACCGAAAGGTGTAAACAATTTATCTATAATGTTCATGAACAAATCTCTATTCAAGAATATATAAAAAACAATTTACACACAGAGAAAAATTCTGTCATTTCCAACTGAAATTTGACTTAAATCGGTTGGTACAAATGAATATTGGATTTCACAACAAAATAATATTCAGGAATCACATTGGAATATGTTTGTATTAACCAAGTTTATTGGTTGTATACTCAAGGAAAAACATTTCATCATATTGCTTAATAAATCGTTTGTCATCAATTATTCAACACATTTATGAAGTTTTCATAAATATAATGAAAAGTTTCATAAAAATGTATGACAAATGCTTCATAGACCTTCATCATTTCATACATTTCATACAAACTTTTGGCTTTTATTGAAATTTTTATATGCCAAAATTTGACCCAGCGTATGAACCATTTGAGAAGTAGCCGCGGTCAACATTTACAAGAAATCATCTTTCAACATTGAATATGTCATAACAAATAAATTTGTCATACATATCTCTAAATTTTATGTGTTTTTTTTTTAATCAAATCCGAAAGCTCTTAAAAAATTACCACTTACAAAGAATTGAGAGATTAAATAAAAAAAAATTTTCTGAGTTTATATCTCTTGATTACTAAGAAGACAAGACTGGAGCAAAATTGATGATTAATAGGTTTTTTGTTAAAGTTCTGCCTATTATGGAGGCTCTAGCTTTTCTAAAACTTCGGGTTCTGATGAGATCTTTAGCCAGATCGAAATACTAGTATCAACCTAGCTAATATGTTTGATTTGCTTTATTTTTGTAAATATACAGAGTTTGAAAGTTTTATGTTTTTAAGCAATTACGATTAAATTTTAAAGATATTTTATGTTATTTATATTTATAAATATGCATTTAAAGATCCGCTAAAACTGTTTGCATATAAAATTTAAATATAAAAAAAATTATATTTTTTACAAGAAACTTTTAAATCAAAATAAGTAAAAATATGTAATAAAAATATGCATTTAAAGCAAAATAAATGAAAATATGCAACAAAAATATGCATGTAAATCAAAATAAATGAAAATATGCAATTAAACTATGTGAATAAAAAAATATGCGTGTAAAGCAAAATGAAAACAAATATGCACTAACGAATCGATGCCAATTTAAAGAAAATTCTTTGATTCGAAAAATCTTAAAATATGCAATAAGTTGAATAAATATGCACTTAAAATTAAATTTGATTAAAAACAAAAACATAAAAAATGCAGTGTCATTGTTTTCTTAAAATAAAAAAAAACCAAGAGATTAAATAAACTTAAATAAAATCTTTATAGAAATGTTTTTTTTATATATTTTTTTATATATCTTCTAAATAGGTGAGTTTGAGTTTTTAAGAAGAACATGTTATATACTGTTGTTTTATTTACATTAATATCTTTAGGCCTTATTAGCTCAAAAATTAAAGAATAAAAAATTCTACAAAATTATAATTTGTTGTGAAAGGCGTGGTAGAGAAGAATGAGTGTATTTTCTAAAAATCATAACCACATGGTAAATTTTCAATTTTCTGAATCAGACTGCGCAGTTTCTGGTATTGAACCTTCGTCAGTAACCCTGTTTTTTTGAATAATGTAATATTTGTTATGTTTTTTATTTGTTCGATTGCGTCTATATGAAATTTTCTGTGCAATCACTGACCGTGGTATAGATAAACTGATTTCTAATGCCACATGCACTCGCACTACACGTTAGACAGAGCGCTTTAGCGCACTGATCTATCGTCAGGTTTGTTATGTTTTTAAGCAATTATAAATAAATTTTAAAGATATTTTATTTATATTTATAAATATGCATTTAAAAATCCGCTCAAACTGTTTGCATATAAAATTTAAATATAAAAAAATTTTATTTTTTACAAGAAACTAAGAAAAATGCAATAAAGATATGCACTTAAATCAAAATAAGTAAAAATATGCAATAAAAATATACATTTAAAGCAAAATGAGTGAAAATATGCAATACCAATATGCATGTAAAGCAAAATATGCAAAAATATGCACTAAAGAATCGATGCGATTTTAAAGAAAATTCTTTGATACGCAAA
The DNA here is from genome assembly GCA_021234595.1 of Delia radicum. NCBI lineage: Eukaryota > Metazoa > Arthropoda > Insecta > Diptera > Anthomyiidae > Delia > Delia radicum. The sequence continues at coordinate 106,619,243 of CM037852.1, forward strand.
AATATTTTATTATCCTGTTCTCAGACTTAAGGAAAAAGCATGCATTTGCATAAACTTCCGGTGCCTGTTTGTGACAAGTTAATTACATTATTAGTTGTTGTAAGTGTAATTTTTAATCGTTTCTACCTTCGTAATTCCCTGAGTGGAGTCAAAAACCTGTCGGATTTTCAGGAACAAATATCTTTTTACAAAAGCTTAAAAATTCGCGAATTTCGCGAAATTGATCGAAAGAGTTTATGTTCATATTTTCTTTTATTTCTCTTAATGACCTAAATTTTGGACACCTCTGCTTCTAGATATTGTATTCACAACCAGTACGTATTTGTTGCAACAATTATTTAATTCTTGTATTCAATAAAATTATAAATTTAATACTGTCGTTTTTTTTTCTTCTTTCCTTTCTTTTGTTGTTAGCTTTCTTAATAGAATTATTTCATTCATTCGGTATGTGTGATTTTATTTGGTGGTTTTTATAAATAAACTCAAAAAAATTTACATAAATTTAGTTTGTTGTTTAACAACAAACTAGGTTAATTTATGCCAACAACTTGGCTGTTTGTATGTATGTGTGTTATAAAAACATGTTTTTTAAATTTGTTTTAATTATAGCTTTTCTGTGTTATATTCTAGCAAAATTTAATTTTTTTTTATATTTTGTTCCGTTTATGGTAAAATATTTTGTAGCAACATATTTCCGGCTATATGGATTATTATAATAAATAAAAGTAGTTAATATTTTTTTCGCATTGAATTTAGTTAAAAATAAATTTTAGAATTTTCTAAAGTTTTTTCACCAAAGTCATTTTAGTTAGAATTTTTATTATTTTTTTTATTTTATTAATTAATAACTATAACCGAGCACTAGCTACTATGGCTTTCGGCGCGTTGTAGCGAAAACAGACCAGTGCCTCTGGTGGAAATCGAACCCACGACCCCCGCACTAATAAGCCAGCACGCTACCAACTAGCCTACCGGGCGCACTTTTTAAACAGGGATGACAGGCTATACCACTAAAATAACATTATCGATTCAAACCCCTTTCAATTGACTATCGTTATCCTTCAAATGCCGTTTTCCGTAAAATGCCGTTACCGATATAACTGAAATATCAACATCTTTACAATACCGTTACCGAAATAACTAAAATACCTTAATCTCTAAAATACCTTCAAAGAAATACAGTGCATACTCGGTATTCGCGACTACCCATTATCGCGACGGCCCGGTTATCGCGACGGCTTAATTTTTAACATTGCAGGTTCTATAATCGCGACAGTTTAACGAAAAACGGGTTCCATTTTCGCGACTTTTATCTGCTTTTTTTAAATTTGATTACAATATAGAAAAAAATTAAATCCCCGTCTTTTTATATATTTATCTTTTTGGATGATTTTGATATTCAATTTGTCAGTTTATTCGTGTCATTTGTTGTGTAAATACATCTCTTAATATGAGAAAAGTTCAACATATTTAAAAGCCAACGATTTCTCAAAAATTTGAGATTTTAAAAAAATTTAAAAATCGGTTTACCGCATTATAAATCAAGAAAATTCATTAAAAAAGTTCGAGATTTACGAAGTTCAGAGATTTACGAAAATTACGGGCTAGAAATTGTCTTCGAAACCTCATCTTATTGATCCATTTGTGAAAGAGTTTAAGGATTACGTTGATGAGCACGGGTCGACTATTCACCAAATCTACAATGGCAACGAATCGGGTTTATATTATAGGATGCTTCCAGGCTCCCGTACGCGACGTGTCACCCAGTTGAGGAACTAAAAAGTGATGATGGCTTTATTGTAGCAATGAATCTACCACCCAATTGCACTGCGCTTATGCAACCGTTAGATCAAAACGTTAACAACTTGGTCAAATTAAATTATAAAAAACAACTGCTAACCCACTTGCTTGGCGAGAAGGGAACAAATTTGGAGCTCAAACTAAAAAGCTTCAATCTTAAAAATGCATTTCAGATACTAGCTACGTCCTGGGATAAAATATCAGTGTCCAATATCCGAAAATCCTGGAACGCCTTGCTTGAATTCGGTAGTGAATGGAGTGAAGAGGATAACATGCCTTTAAATATTTTACAAAATATAATTCAGGAAGAAAACGAAGATCTTTCAACTATTGTTACACTTGTAGCTCAAATTAGTACGGAACATCTTTTCACGAATGCTGACATAAACAACTGGATTCATAAAGAATTTTATGTGGAAAGTAATGAGGAGCAAATGGAACTATCCGATACGGAATCGGAGGATTTATACGATAGTGGTCATGCAGAAAACAAAATTAAAGTGGACGATGCTTTGGAAAATTATAACCCGACAACAGCACTATATGAACTACTTGAGTCAGCAGTTATTTTAAAAAATAATTTGCCAAAAAAGCAAAAATGTTTAAAATGTAAATATATCAATAACAACAATTCTAATTTTAAAAATAACATACAATTTTTCAATAAAACATTGGGTCCTGTTATCGCGAAAATTCAGTTTACGCGACAGGTCTGGTTTTTAATTAGCGTTATCGTTAAAATTGAAACGTTATCGTTAAAATACCGTTACCGAAATAAACTGACAAGATCAGAAAAAATAATCGCTGTAAATAGATATATTTTCCCAAAGTTTGATCATAAACCAACCAGTCATTGGAATTCAGTCATAATGGAGCAAAAAATATAGGTGTACAATAGCCTAATAACTTTTGATGTTTTTTTTGCAAATATCAAATTTTACCTATCCTAGCTGAAAATTACTTGAAAAAATATAAAGAAACGCAATATTATTTTATCGCGATTTTCAAAAAGTTCCCGCATAAACCTTTTAGAAGGTCGACACAATTTTTTGGTTTAATTAAACTAATATACAACACTTCGCTAAAAATTTTAAGTAAAATCACTATATCGATGCCAATCGATCTTAAAGTATACAAAACTTTTTAAATTTTACTGTTTTTGCTTATTTTTGATTTAAAAGATTCGAAAGATGTTAGCGTTTTTCGCGATATGGGCATCAAAATTTTGCAAACAACGAGCACAGTACGTAAAAATTAATTTTAAAAATTTTGTGCATACGTTTTGGTCCTCTAAAGCAATTTTAATTTTAAAAATGTGATAAAAATGCATTTTTAGAAATTGCACTTTATGCGGGAGGTTTTTGTTTCAAAATGACCCGAAAATGTGATTTTTATTATTAATATTGTATTGCCCATCACTTCGTTATATGTAAAAATTTTGAAAAAAAATGTTAAAACCCTAGTGAATAATGACATTTGCTGAATAAGTACAATAGCGTTACCCTTAAAATACTGTTACTGAAATGACTAAAATATCGTTATAACTGAAATAAAGTTACCGAAGTAAGCAAAATACCGTTAACTATAAAAACCTTTACCGAAATAACTGTAATATCGTTAACCCTAAAATACCATTACCGAAATAAAAGAACGTAGCGTTACTCTTACCGATAACCACATCGAATCGGTTACCATCCATGTTTTTAAAGAATAAATTCGATTTTCAAATAATTCTATAACATAAATTATTTTTATTGATATTGTTGTAAAATTTAGGACAGGAAACTTATCTTAAAAATACCCAGAAATAATCTTCATTAATTTTATACGAATTTGAAAAATTATGATTTTAGTTAACCATCTAACCGGTAAGCTGACTGCAGGTGGGATATATTAAACTGGACATAAATGCTCCAAATGAGTGTTAATAATAAGAAATTAAGGTATTTCGGTAGAAAACCAAATTTACAAAAAGTTGTTAAAGTAAGTTTTTTTGTGCAGGGCACAGTTTGCAAGCGATTTAAAATTTTGAAAAATTTCAACAAATATATATTGGGAAATAAAAACAATAGAAACCGTTGATAGTTAACACAAAAAAAAAGTTCTTGTTTTAGTCCAATGACATACAGGATTTCAATAGAAAACCTCTGAAGGGCATCCATCGTCTTAACTTGAAAACGTACACACAGAGAAAAATTTAGGTTACTTAGACTCAAATTCGGTTATTACAAATTTAAGTCGTTTGGTACAACTTAACATTAGTTTTCACAACAAAGTTCGGTTAATTCAACATAACTTTAGTTGCAACACCTAAAATATTCAGAAATCTAATTTAAATATAGTAGAACTAACTGAATTAATAATTTGTCACCATTAAAATAGATTTTTCAATTCGGTTAGCACTTTATTTCTCTGTGTATATGGACGAATTTTTATTAATTTTGCCGGAAAGATTATATTTAGACGTGGTAGTAGCAAAGAATTTAAGTTAAATCAATATCAAAGCAAAAAATACTGCTTACCCAGATGCGCTTTCAGAAGGCATTATTTAATTACAAAGCGCTTCCAAAGCCAATCCACACTCAAAAAATAAGTTAGTAGAAAAAAATTTTTTAGCAAATTTTTTGCTAAAATCATGTTTTCAGCTAAAATTTTTGTTATACTTATTCAGCAGTTAACTGTTTTATACTAATGCTTTACTAATATTATACTAATGTTTTACTAATTAATTTTGCTAAAAAAAATTGTGCTGATAAGCACATTAATAGTGTGGACGACAACTACATTGAAAGATATGCACAGAATGAAGCAGATGTCGCGGCATGTCAAGATGTAGTAGAGAAGAGGAAAATTATACTAAAAAGTACAACTCTAATAAGACATATAAAAAAATCAACCATGGAAGATTTTTGTATCTATTTTTCATACATAAAAAAAAATTGAGGATTAAAACAACTTAAATTTTGCGTTGTCACCGGCTTGTGAAAATAATTGTCGACAAAATAAAATATTTAAATTTAATATGTATTTCTAAACTAAATGTTTATAGATTAATAATCTACTGTGGTCAAATTGCAAACAAACAAACATATACAGACATGTAGACAGAGTAAAGCGAAAGACAAAGACACACATCTTAGGTAGATTTTTATGGTTCCTTTTTCTTATTGAAAAAAGGGTTGTTTTTTCGTTTCGTTTGTTTTTGCTTATTTTTTTGTTTCGTTTCTATAATTATCTTCAGCAGTTGCGTCCTTTAGAAGATAGCATCATTTAGACAACCATGTAAGTAGTTGAAAGAAAATTTTTGTTATGTTATATATATTTATTTCTATATATTTTCAGATATTAAATTAATTCATGTCGTCAATGTGGGAAAATGAAAATTTTTATATTTCGTAATAATTGTAAATTATTTTTAAAAGAATCACAAAAATATGTTTTATGATTTTCAGCAAATAAATTAACTAAATTACAATTTTTCTACCTCCTGACTAAAATTTTGCTGACTCAGCAAAATTTTTTGCTGACTACAAATTTTTTTTTGAGTGCAGAAGGCATGATTTTTGTTCGCGATTTCCATACCTTCTTAGGCAATAAGAAGCGCTTTTTTTGTATGTTGACAACATTAATGCTTCATGGTATGCATTCTTTATTGCTTCATTGTAAGCATTATTCACTGCTTCAAAGAAGGCATTTTGGGTAGCACAACATAATTCCTTCGCTAATTGCTTTATTGTATGCAAGGCGGTGAAGCGCTATTTGGGAAGCATACAAATGTAGTTACTGCTTACCAAATCCGGGTTATTTTTTGCTGGGATATAAGTTAAGGTGTGTTTTTCTAATTAGTTTTTATGGAATAGTTTTTGAGATTCGTTCTAAATCTATTTTGCCTCATATCGTCATAAGTAAGCAACAAAAAAATTTGGTGATACACAAAAAAAAAACTATAAACGGATTTCAATTCAAAAATTTATTAAATCAATAAATATTTTAATTGATTTTCTACCTATCACGGCAATGATAATATTAATTAAAACTTTTATTGAAAATTAAAATAAAAAAGCTATAAATAAATATCTGCAAAACAATTATGATACTAAAAAAAAAAAATTGTGTGAACGACACGTTTGTTTATTTGTGTGTCAGCTTGTTTTTGTTTGTAAGCTACAAATGTATTTGGTATTTTATACTGAAACTTTTCTATTTAACATACAGTATATAAAAAAATAATTTGAGAATTATGTCTAAAATAAAATATGAATTTATATATATTTAAAAGTCAATTGAAATATTAATTGATTCCATTAAATAATTGTTTAAAAACAAATTTAATTCATATCAAATCTTTTATAAGATATTTTAGGTTGATAATTTTTTCTGTGTATAAATCATGTGGTATAAATTGCATTGCAAAAATGCTTAGGCCGGTTTGAGGGCTAAGCAGTAACTATTGATTCTATTAACTAAGTTGCCGGCCTCATAATTTAAAATCTCGATTTGAACAATAATTAAGATTATAGCACTTTACTTTTTAATTCCTATTTACGTTTATATGAAAATATTTACACCAAATGTACGCCTTAGTTTTTTTTTTTTTTTCATTTAATCTTGTCTTGTCTATGCATATTTGGTAATTTATATACAATACTTGTATTGAATATAGTATAATATTACAAAAAGTATCTCTAAAAATTAAATCAATGGTAATACATAATAAAAGTAGCAGTATTTAGCATTAAGTATAAAGGCCAACAACCAGCCATTCTTTTTTTTGTTTCAAAACAATATTTTTGTGAATGAAATATAAAACCACTAAATCTAATACATGAAATTAAAAAAAAAAAATCTAATCTGAAAATAAATCTCCACAAAAGCGTAAACGCAGCGATCGAACACATTCTTGTCTTCCAATTATAAAGGGTCCGCCAAATAACTTTTTTTTTTGAAAATGCTATAAAAAAACTACTGAATATTTTCTCAAATTTCTTTTTTTATTTGAAAGTACAATCCTTCCGGTTAATAATGGAAAATAATTTCATTCAAATGGCTGCCTCGGCTGGCGATGCAGTAGCCTACACCAAGGACTATGAAGAACTAGGATGCACAGACCGGTGCGCGACGCGCACCTCATCGTGCCAACACCCCAACATGCCAACGCGCACAAAGGTAGTTATAAAGGAGGTCACAGTGGTTTTTGTTACCCATTATTGATATAATTAATTTATTTATTTATTTTTTAGTAATTTTTAAGCTATTTCAATTGATAATAGTTTTTAAAATAGTTGAAAAATAATTTTTTTCTATTTTATTTCTATTATAAATTGAAATAGCTTAAAAATTACTAAAAAAATAAATAAATAAATTAATTATATCAATAATGGGTAACAAAAACCACTGTGACCTCCTTTATAACTACCTTTGTGCGCGTTGGCATGTTGGGGTGTTGGCACGTTGGCACAATGAGGTGCGCGTCGCGCACCGGTCTGTGCATCCTAGTTCTTCATAGTCCTTGGCCTACACGATCGGTCCAATCAGAAAAGATGATTTTTTTTTGGCAAAATCGGCATCTTCTGTAAGTCGATCGCAGGCCCACTTAGCGAAGCTAAAACGCATTGGACTTTGTATGGCGTCATACCAAGGTCTTTATGCAAAATTCGTCTCAATGATGTCTCCGAAATGTTCAATTGTTGAGAACGACGGTGAATTGATGTTGATGGCGCTTCACGCCCACTTTCTGCCACAGCAGCAATATTCTCGGGTGTACGCACTGTTTTTGGCTTTTCACGCTTTGGTTTATCGATGAGGATGCCAGTTTCTTTCACTTTTTTCACAAGATAACGAACATACGGAGCTGACGGTGCTTCTCTTCTTCAAAAATCCGTACGCAATTTTCGCAAACATTCTGCAACATTACCATGATTTTTAAAGTAATGTCGCAATATTGCCCAGCGTTGTTCAAGCGTATACACAACCATATTCGTTCAGCGGAAGGATAAAACTAATTATCTGTCAAATCAGACATGAGCTAAGTGTTACCATTCACGAAATAAGCACTAGTTGAAAAAAAAACGTTAGATGGCGGACCCTTTACAATGACACCCCTCATCTTATACTTAAAAACACCTCCACTTTTAAATATTAAAAAAAAAAGTCTCTGTTAATTTTGCTTCGAAAATGTTTATAAAGTCAGAGTATTAAAAGAATTAATTGTAACTACAAACTTCTGTTTGTCTCAGCATTTTTGTAAATATAAAAAAGAAGTTTTTTTAAATTGGCACCAATAACGAAATTTTTAAATGCAAACACTTTCTTATTTTTAAACACAAATTTATGACCACCATTCTTTTTTTAAGTTATAAACTGTTGTTTTTCATATAAATATTTTAAAGGGCGAGTAACTTTTCTACAAAAAAACCAGAGTTTAAGTTTAACAACGTTTAGAAATCTATTTTAAATAAAATTTTCGATATTTAGTAAGTGCATAATATTTTTATATAAAAAATACACCAAAATCTGAATCTTTTTTGGAAAACAGTATTTTTTCCTATTATTTTATATTTTATTTTTGATTGAAAAACGAAATCAAAGGTTAAGAGTTTTTTTTAATACTTCCTTAGCTTACATAGAATTTTTTTATTTTACAAGAGAATGTATTCTTATGTGGCCTGTTCGCATTTGTTCGTGTTGTTACATGAATTTGTCAAAACTGTCAACTGTAATTATTTTCCATTTCCGCTATTACCATTTTAGAAATTTTTACCTATAACCAACGTTTCCCAAATGGAGGCACGTGAGAGTATTCTAGGGGGTCCACGAAGGGTTCCAACAAAATGATTGTTTGAACAAAATGAAAATTATTTAAATTTGAGGGCATACTCTATAATTCTTTATTAGGATATTATCCTAACAAGTAATCTATAGATTTTATGTTTTCAATTTATAAATTGACCACTTTTATTAGTGTGTTGATAGATCTATTTCGGAAATTTTTCAGGTTTCTATCTTCAGAACACGTTTTGAAAAAAGTGGCAACCCCATGCAAACCTCAAACATTCATATAACCTAGTTATCGCACTAAATGAGAACTAATATACGACCTTGAAGTTAAAGATTACCACCACTGATCAAAAAAAATTTAAAACTTGTCATGTAGAGCTGGCACAAAACTAACAAGTTTTCAATTCAAACACAGTATATACTATAAAATATTCACTTTTTGTAAAGAGCCTCCAATCATGCTTTTTTAACGGCATTCATGTACTTTTTTACACTGCTTTTAATTTTTTTTCTTCAATTTTTCAATGCATTTGGCTTCCCAAACATTTTCATACACCTTTTGGCATAAAAGACCCTAAAGTCCTCAATTAAATTGCTTTTGGGACGTTTGGAGGATTTTGCGTATTTCGGTATAAAAGTTGTGGCTGTCTCTAATAGAGATATATTTTGAATCCTGAATGTAATCCACTAGTAGTTTTGTATCAAACTTCGCTTTGTAGGAAGTTTTTCTTCATCAGAATTAAACCCAGATTTAATACTTCCGTTTTTCTAATCAAAAGAAAAGTATTTTTCATCATCCAAAATTATTTGAAAATTTTTATTCATAAAGTTTTTTTCTCAGTTGTTGGTATTTCTGCCAATTGTTTTTTTACTATATTGGGGTACTGTCTTCCGCTGGTAGTGTTTTACGTTCATTTGGAGTAAGTTTTGCGAATTGTTTCCTTTGAAACGTGAAATTTTCTGGCCAACTTACGATTTGATGCCCCAACTTGATTAGCAGCCGATTTTTTCTATTTAACAAGTTCAGCTTCAGTAAATTTTTTTGGGCGGCCTTTATTTTTTATCCCGGTTGATGCTACTCCATTTTGAAACCGTTTGAATATGTAATATATTGTGCTACGTGGCATTTGTTCCTTAAGGAAATGATGTAACACTTTATTTTTAAATTATAAAGAGCTTTCAACCTTAGTCTTTAGGATACCGTCCAAGCATCCCGTGTATAAAACGTTAGATATGATCATATATGACGATATATATTTATATCTGAAATTTGAGTCTATACAATTATATCTGAGTCCATATATAATTTGTTCAACGACTTAAATATTTAATTGTTTCACTTTTGAATATTTACAATAATGCTTATAATATAAGATTTTATTGACATGCATTTTGAAACAAAAACATGCCTACTTAGCAGTAAATTTATATTTGAGTTTTGTCCATTTACCTAATTGGCATAGGTTACAATAAACAAAAAATAATGAATGAAAACAAGAAATTGTCATCACGTTTATCCCACCTAGAACAAATTAACAAATGAGTTCCCGTTATACTGACAAGAAATGTTTCCCTGAATGAACAATTCGATGGCAGTTTAAGACACCAAATTAAGTAATGTGTTTGCTGTTCTGAAAATTTGTATGCCGATATAGCGAAAAACGCTTAAATATTTTTTTTATCAAAATTCGCGGAAACAGTAAAATTTTAAAACGTTTGTGTCCCTTAAGATCGATAGGATCTGCGGGAACCTTTTTAAAACCCGCGAAAAAATAATATTGCGTTTCTTTATATTTTTGTATGGACTTCACGGCTAGGTTAGGTAAAATTTTATATGACAGGGTGGTTTAAAATCTACTTTAAAAGTTATTTTAATTTCAAAATCAAAAAAAAAATTTTTTCCCTACTTTAACAAAAATTTTTAAATTAGCTTTTAATGGTTTAATTGTAAACAATGCTTAAAGTTTAAAATTTATAAAGTGTATAAAAAATTTTAATTTTTGGCCTAAAAAGTATATTTCTTTCTTTACAATTTTCTTGAAACTTTGTTAAAAAATCAATACAACTTTTGACATTAAAATACTGTGAGAGTATGTTTAAAAAATTAGGCACTTATTTCAGAACTTTTTTTAATTTAGGATTATAAAGAAAGTGTTCTTAATAATTGGTATGAATATCTTGAGATACGACTTATAATTGAAGATTTTAAGGAAAATTACAAAATTAGAAAAGACAATTGTTATCCTAAAATAAGCCATATTCTAATTACTTTTTTTAAATGACTTAAAATTTTTTTAATTATGTATATTTTGATCTCTAAAATTTTAGTATTTTACTACATTTAATATGAAAATTTAGCTTAAAATTTCGATCTGCATTTAATATTGTGAGGATTGTTTTAGCACTAGGTCAAAAAACTAAAAATAATTCCTACTTTAGATTTTCATCAGGTATTAGGCGTGTTCTTATACCACTAGGTGCAACTTTCAGCCAAAGCGGATAATGTTAACCCCTTTGATTTTTTGGTAGATAAACCAAAAAAGTCGTGGCAAAAAAAATTTAATATCTAAATTCAAATAATTATTAAAGAGGAGGATATAACATATCACTATAAGCATATATTGTCTATATATTACAACTTCCATTGCTCCAAATTTTTTAGAAATCGGTTCACATTTATAAGAAGTTCACACTACGATTCTTTAAGAAGTTCACACTACGATTCTTATAAGAAGTTCACACTACGATTCTTAAACACGTTTATGTAAAACCTAAACAAACTTGTTCACACATCAAATTGAGTTGTTTAGGTTCAACGTTTCGAACAGCTGTTCCTTAAAATACGAAAATTTAGCAAAATTTTCCAAAAAGGTATTTTTTATTTGACCGGATTATTGCTATGCAAAGAGCTTTTACAATGTTCGCCCCAGTCGGAAACAAGAATTTTACATTTTTAGAGTAGATGTACAATTTATGGATTGTTTCTGCATTTTTCTTTATTCAAATATTAAATTTCGTATGTGTTTCGTTGACATCTTCTCTTGTTTTAAAGATGCATTCACACATAGTTTATAACATTATTATCGTGTTTAGGAAGGTGTTTAGAATTTAGACCCGATACTTTTACGAGTTTTGCAGTCATAAAAATGTATGTACCTCAAAACATCTCATTTTAACACGTTTAACGCCAAATCATGATTTAAGGTGTTTCACACGATAGAGTGAATCCAATATTAAAAAAGTTACAAGCATCAAACGATTTTTTATACATGAGGTAGTCAACTTTGATTCTTTTACAATTTCCATTCATATCGATCGGATCAGTAGTTTAGAAGTTCTATATTTATAACCATTATTTTTTCAAATACCCCACTGTGCCGTTTTAAATACTTTGCTTTCAGTTTGTATCAATTCATACTTTGAAACTTACGTATGTACGATATGAATGTCTGTCTCCGGTATCTATAATATTAGACTCTTATGATGCAACCTACGCATCATTTGCTAAAACAAAAAAATATAAAAATAAAATAAAAATCTAGTTAATTTCACAGCTTGTCTTTGTCTGTTCGCAGAGTCATTGTTTCTTTTGCGATTTTTGCTTGCTTGCTTTGCTTTGCTTTCCTAACAGCTGGTAGTAATTTTCTTTCGGAACAATTGTTACGTTATATGTATATGTATTAGGGTTGTCATTTCTTCGCGTTTTTATTTTGTTCGAATAAACGATCAAACAAATTTTTGATCGAACGATCAAATGATTAATTTTTGAAAATTATTCGATTAATCGAACGAATAACGAATAATTTTAATTTTAAAAATACATAAATAATTAATCTATCGTCCCACGTAAAAACGTTTACATATAATGTATAATTATTTTATATAAATATATATGCTATTGCATGCTATTATATGTAAATACATATGTTTATGTATGTGCATACAGTGGGAAGCACTATTAAGTACATGTAAGAACTTTTTAAACCTAAAGATTCAGGCCATAACATATTTGACACTAACTACAGTATACCTTTCTAAAGGTAAAAATCCATATCTGGTCTCAGAATCACTCTCCGACATCAGGCGTGTCGTTTTTGATCAAAATGATCCAAATCACCTTCCTGGAAATATATTTTGCATAATACTTGTAACGGCACCTGAACACACTACTTCTTTTTTCAGGTTTTGAATTTTTAAGATAACTTATTTTATTACGAAAATATTGTAAATTAAAATTGAGGTTGTAATTTTAAAGTCCAGCAGTGTGAAATTTTAAAAAATTCGAATTTATTATTAAGTTCAACCGACGATAATTGCCCGAAAAAATTAGATGTCTTAAAAATTCAAAAACTGAAAAAACGGTAAGAGTAATGTGTTCAGTAGTGCGATTCAGTAATTTTTAACGATACTACAATCGCAAAATGTATCGACAACTTTTGTTGTTTGCACTAACGATTAAGTGATTCACTAAGTACACCTTAACGATAGTCGACAACTCTATTTTTCTATTTAAAAATGTAACTTTTTCTCGATTGAATAAACAACACAAAACTTGTTGTCGTTTAGATAACAACAACAGCTAACTTTAACAATAGCGAATATGGTTTAAAAAGGTTAATGAAAAAAAAATCGTTAATTTTGTTGTTTACTTTTTTAAACAATTCGGTTATCGTTAAAATAAGTTACTGAATCGCACTACAGGTGCCGTTAAAAGTATTATAAAAAATATATTGCCAGGAAGGTGAATAATCAGATACGATGCCACATATCATTACATCTTATTATATATCGACCAATATATAATCATATATGACATATACATATATACATATATATGATTAATCTAATTATGTACGAACACATGCATAATTAGATTAACACAAAACAAAATTATATATAAGATAAGAAACAGGGACAGGAACTTCATGCACTAAAAAAAGAGTATTTTAGGGGCCTATAATATGCATAAACAATCTTAAAATATCCACTTAAAATTTAAAAAAATATGCACTTTAAATTGTTTTAATTAATTATTTCCATGTTTTTATGCTATTTTAATCAAATGTTAAAGTTAGTTTGTATTATTTAATACATTCTCTGTACACGTTTTGCACAATTAACACAACAATTTTTTTGTTTGTATTGAAAAATACGCGTTTAAAAAACAGCTAAAACCTGTATTTCATAATCTCGGTTTCCAAATTCAATTTATAACAACACTTAAAAGGGATGAGCAGCATGGCTCCTTTTTAATTTATATGCTCGTTGGTCAAATAATATTGAAAGTGATTTTTTACGAAACACTAAGTAAAATTCTATAAAAATATGTAAAATAAGTAAAAATATGCAGTTAAAAAAGCTAAATAAGTTAAAATATGCAATACAAATATAAATTTAAAGCGAAATATGCAAAAATATGCATTTATAGCAAAATATGCAAAAATATGCGCAAACAAATCGATGCCAGTTTAACATAAACTATTTCATTATTTACCCTGTTATCAGACTTAAGGAAAAAAAAACATGCATTTGCATGAACTTCCGGTCCCTGATAATAACATATGTATATCGTAATATTCAAAAAAATGTATTTCATTTTGGATAAAACTATATCTTAACCTACTCATAACATATGCCCACTAAGTAATTTGACAAAATTCAAATATAAATTACTGCTAATTTATTTTTTTTTTTTTTGAATGCATGTCAATAAAATTTTATAAAGGGTTTTTCAACAGGGACGCTACAAAAGTAAACCGGCAGGGACAGCAGACGACGCCATATTTTTTGCCGCTCTTTTGACATTTTTCTTCAGTAAGGTTTGCCATTTTATGATGGACAGATATACGAGCCAACAACGAGTCAAAATTATTAAAATTTACTACCAAAATTCGGAGTCAGTGGCCTCAACGTTAAGAGCGCTACGTCCAATTTATGGTCGTCATAATCGTCCTAGCAGATCAACAATTTAGCGTCTAGTGGAAAAATTTGAATCCACAGGCACAGTACAAAATGTTCCCGTGCATCCCGAAATAATTACGGTTTGGTGCGGTTTATGGGCGGGCGGCGTCATTGGGCCGTACATCTTCCTTGATGATCAAGACCGGCACGTTACTGTGAATGGGAATCGCTACCGTTTAATGATAACCGAATATTTTTGGCCCCAATTGGATGATATGGACTTGGAGGACATGTGGTTCCAACAGGACGGCGCCACAAGCCACACAGCGAATGCCACAATCAATTTATTGGAAACCAAGTTTGGAGAACGTGTTATCTCACGAAATGGTCCAGTCGATTGGCCACCTCGGTCGTGCGATTTGACGCCGTTAGACTATTTCCTGTGGGGCTACGTCAAGTCTATGGTCTATGCCAACAAGCCAGCGACGATTGATGAACTTCGTACGAATATCGAACGTGAAATTGCAGCAGTATCTGCCGATTTATGCTTGAAAACCGTCGAAAATTGGATTCAGCGTCTGGGCTTCTGCAAGCGTGCCCGTGGTGGCCATGCAAAAGAAATCGAGTTCTATACATAATGGCATCGAACGTACTTTCACAGGAATAAAGAATTTCATTGATATCCAAAACCGTTTTTGTTTTATTTAAAAAAACTTTTGTAGCGCTCTTATTGAAAAACCCTTTATTATAAATTATATTGTAAATATTCAAAAGTGAAAAACTTCAAAATGAATGTGGTTGAAGAACCTCTAAGTAATCTGGATTTTTTTATTGTTCCCATAATCAACTGAATAATACGCATCGTTTGAGCCCTGTTACGTAAAATTGTCCACTTTCGGGAGACCCGAAGGTTTATGCAGGAACTTTTTTGAAACCGCGAAAAAGAAATATATTTCTTAATATTTTTATGGACTTAATGTATGTATATGATAGGATGAACATACATCTGTATGAAGTTGTTTATATTTACATACAATAATATACAAAAATGTAACATTTAGTACAATTTTGTCAGACTAAAACTCGGATCTAATTATATTTAGATGTATCAGTTTACAGAAAATCATATACAATTATATCAGGTCTAAATCCTTATACAATCATATCTGGTTTTTATATAATTATATCTATTTGTATCAGTTTAGGTATAAACTGATACAATTAGAAACAATTCTGATACAATCTAATACAATTCTATCGCGCCATAATTATGATAAAATTGTAATGGGCCCATACAAATAAATACAATTATATGGGACTATATTTTGGATGACATTTAATAAGATTATATATAGCGTCACATAGAAATTGATATGACTACATAAAGCTCCATATAAATTTTTTTTTTTATTTGAATACTACAATAATACAAATTCTCAAATGCAACTATTTTAGACTATTGTAACGCCAAAGGATTTCTTAATCATACACCATTTGGCATTGTTATCTCGTGATGAATAAATATAGTTCTGAAAATCGTTAAAAAGTTAAATGTATATATCGGCGATAGTTTTAGTATATTCCGCTGTTAAGATCGAATTTAAGTTAACGTGGAATAAAATAAAAACAAGTTTTTTGCATAATTTACGCGAATAAACGTTATTATAATTGATGTGTTAACACTTATTTCACAACGATTTTTGTATGTGTATTTCTATTGTGAATATGTGAAAGAAAATACTAATACAAAATGTGAAAAATGTAAAAGTAAAAAGGGCTGAATGTGTTATCGTTGTAAAATAGCAAAAAAAATTTTATATATATATATATAACTATAATATATATAATACTATAATAATAATATATATATATAATACTATAATAATATATATATAACTATAGTTTAAACTTATAAAATCATGCTATATTTCAGCGATAGCACTTTATCTGTGAATTCCTTTATATTATTCGCTTGAAAGTCGAATCATGTATCGTTACCCATTATTACACTCACATAACAAATTCGGTTGTCTCAACAGAATTGTATACAACCCAACTGATTTGGATACTGCAACCTCGTAAATTCGGTTGTCACAACATAATTCGGTTGTTGTAACCGAAGTGGGGGTTGTCGCAACCACATTCGCTTGTAACAACTGAATTCGCTTATGATAACCGAATTAACGAGCTTGCAGCAACCAAATCATTTCGGTTAGATGAAATTTTAGAATTTTTATGAGAGTGTATAGAGTCTATATAGTGGAAAACGTTAATTAAAAGTTTTAAAATTTCAGTTATTTCTGCAATAGAGTTTTAATTTAATATTGCCCATTACCATTTTTTATACAAATTTTTCCAAAAATGGTAAATTTTCGAAAAAGTTTTTTTTTTATTTATTCGTTTATTGCTATTAATCGTAAAAATGTATTCTAATTATTCGTTATTTGAAAATCAAGTTTTTTAAATTGTTCGTTCGAATTTTCTTTTCGTTTACTCGATTAATCGAATAATTTTTATTCGAGTGACAACCCTAATATTTATAATGATTTTTTCCATTTTGCGTTAGGTTTTTATTGCCTCAAGCTTCTTTTTATATTACGTTTGAAGAAATTATATTATTAACATTTTTTTTTTTGTTAATTGTTGTGATGATTTTGAGTTTGTTTGCTTTTAAAATTTATCTTTATTATTGTTTTTGTGTTTTATTTTTTTAGCAAACATACGTAATGTATGGACTAGAATGATTCATTTTAAAATTTTATACAATCATTTATTGTCGTATAAATTTAATTTTTGATATAATTCAATACGATCTTTATTGTTATTTGAACTTTGCATAAAAGTTGTTAATGAGTCGAGTTTAATTTTCGCAAGGCTGTTTGATATTTATAAAAAATTAGAAGAGTCCAAATTTATTTTTTGTTTTGATATTGATTAGATACCGGAAATTCTAAGAAAACATATTTATAATTTGTTTAAAAATAATAAGATTAAAAGTCTCCGGACTTTTTTCTAATCAAACATTCACAACTAAAGTAATACAAGTTAAAATTTCTTCTTTTGATAAAATTTGGACATACATACGATAAATTAAAGAAATGTTTAATTTCAAAATTAATTTAATTTAATTTCAAAAATCACAAAGTATATATTATGTTTTTAAACAAAAGATTTATTAATAAATTTTATTTTTTGAATTTTTTAGAATTACTGTTAAAAAAAATCTGCGTACCACGATTTTTAAAATATTTTTTACGCTTTTTATAACATTTGCCTTAAAATACTTATGTATTTTATCATAAAAAACGAGTTTTTGGAATTTTTAATTAAATTTGCAGATTTTATTTTTTTCGGCTTTCATGATTAATAATTCCAGATATTTATATAAAAACGTATTTTATTAGAGAGTGCTTGAAGTTTTCATTATAATTAAGCTCAAAATAAAGCTATATGATCTTTTTCAATTATTGTATATTTAAAACTACAGTGAGCATTTTAGGGTTAATTGTAAATTTATGGTGATATTATTAACTTTTGATAAGCGCTAACATTTCTTTCTTTAATAAAGGATTTTTAACGTAACTTTTTAAGGCGATTTATAGAATAACATTTATTTGATAGTTATATTTAAAAAATCGATTTGACACAGGTTAATGAAAGCAACAAGTTTTTTGAAGACAGCATCTTGAAACGTATTCAGTAATGTATACAGGTTGTTGAATTGTGCGAAGAAATCAAAATTTTTTCGTATTTCCGAAAATTTCGGGCATATGAAAATAAGGTGGTCATCGGTTTGAGGTGTATCGCATTCATCGCAGTTTGGAGATGATTCTACTTTAATCATGTGGAGATACGGTTTATTATAAGTATGCCCCGTTAACAGTCTATTTATTGTTTTTATTTCTGTAGAAGTCAGAGATGAGTTTAAGAACCAATGCTTTTTGGGCAAGTTGGGAATCATTGTTATTTTTGTATTTTCAATTTGAATTGTTAAAGTTTTTAGATGAAAATCAAATAAAATAAATTTTAATAAGAAGTCTTTGAGAAGACATATGTTATATGTAGTAACATCGTTATAGGACAATGTTAGTTAAGTGATTTTTTAAACTAAAATTAACTTTTAACAGTTATTAAGGGTCTCTGGTTTAAAATAACATAGCGCACGTTAGGGCAAAAGCTTGTTTTGGCTGGCATCAATAAAACCGATAAGTTTTTATATAAAGTATTGGTATCGTTGGAAAGAGAAGGTATTCTAGAAAAATGTATTCACGTCTTGTTCAAATTTTTTTGCAAAATGCGAAAACCCGAAATTCGAGGAATTTTTTGGGACATTTTTAATAGTATCTTTATTATATCTCACTCAATATCAATAAAAAAAGGTAAAAGTATATTTAGTTTGCTAAAATGCATCATTCGCAGATTTTAGAGCACATGACTATTTCTTATAAATTTTACAGAACTTTTAAGTTAATAAAGTGTGTTTATTTGGTACTCAGAACTAAAAGGAATTCATGTAAGTATGATAATTCTCAAAATATTAACTTGCAAACTACTACTTTTTAATATTAACTTGCAAACTACTTCGATTTTTATTAAAAAATAAATTTTAAAGTTATAAAAAATTAAATATTTTTCAATGAAAATGAAAATTATTCAAGTTCGAGGCGATACTCTATATTTCTTTATTAGGAAATTGTCCTAACAAATAATCTATAGAGTTTTTTGTTTTCAAATTTATTATTTGACCCTTTCAGGAATGTGTTGATAGATCTATTTCGGGAATTTTCTAGGTTCCCATCATCAGAACACGTTTTGAAAGAGGTAACAATCCCATGCCAAACATCAAACATTCATATAAACTAGTTTACTCACTACATGAGAACTAATATAGATATGAGCTCGAAGTAAAAGATTATCACCATTGATCAAAAAATAAATTGAAAACTTGTTTGTTATGTGCAAGGGTCACCTATGGTGAATATTCAATACACGTTTTTTGTTTTTTTCTCCTTTTTATTTTTGTTTTGTCTATAAACAAAAACAGGGGGAGTAAACTAGACTGTACTTTGTCTTTTTTTTTTTTTTTTTAAATTTTTGGTATGCCTGATGAGATCAGGCGGTTGGCGAAGTATTCCTCAGATACTTATATGCCAGTACTAAATAATCCAAAAAGATGTATGCATAACTTGAAGATAGTTGATGTTTTCAGAATAGATTTGTTGTACTGCCAAGTGGTGAAAAAAAACGAAATGTCCGATTGGTTGATACATAGCAGGAATGAAACGTGTGTGCGTGAATAAGAACAGCTGATGTTATTAGACGAGCAAGGAAACATTGCAGTTACTGATGATTCACTGATGGTTAGACAGCTATTAGAGGTCGATTTGACACAGGTTAATGAAAGCAACAAGTTTTTTGAAGACAGCATCTTGAAACGTATTCAGTAATGTATACAGGTTGTTGAATTGTGCGAAGAAATCAAAATTTTTTCGTATTTCCGAAAATTTCGGGCATATGAAAATAAGGTGGTCATCGGTTTGAGGTGTATCGCATTCATCGCAGTTTGGAGATGATTCTACTTTAATCATGTGGAGATACGGTTTATTATAAGTATGCCCCGTTAACAGTCTATTTATTGTTTTTATTTCTGTAGAAGTCAGAGATGAGTTTAAGAACCAATGCTTTTTGGGCAAGTTGGGAAAATCGTGAAAAATTTTGTTCCCTTTAAACGCGATATCTGTTTGTATTCAGAGTTCCATTCATCCCAAAGGTTGTTATAAATTTTTTTGTCTTTAATAGAATTTTGATATAATTTTTATTAAAAATAATAATTATGTTTTTTCTATATTTTTTTTTTAACCGGTGATAAATTGTGTTGATAATTAAATGCAATTTAATTTTCTTCAGAATTCAAACCCTTAAAATCGATAACATGATTACAGACCATTGATCGTAAATAATTACGTCACATTAATGTTAATGGGGTACCCAGTTTTTTTTACTTATGGGCCAGATTTTTCGTGAAATTGCATTACAGTTTTGCATGTTTTTACGTAGTTTTTTTATACATAAAATTTTAAAAATAAAATATTTTATCTTAGTTTTTCATGGTAAATACAAACAAGACCTTCAACAACATTCGGGTATCAAATTTGGTTAATAAATGTGAAGAATTAACAACTAAATCCGCGATTTTATCAGATCTTACTACATTTTACTATTTTTGCACAATTTATCATTCCATTTTAAATTAAAAAAATTAAATTTACAAAATATTTTTTGAAGTAATTTGTTGGCACGGTTTAGAAGCGAGAAGACGTTAAAGTAAAAATTTCGTAAAATTTCAAAAAATAAATATTTTGAAATGAACACAATTTACAAAAATCTTTAAAACATATTAATGTTGACTAAAACCCGTTGATACTAAACACAAAGTAACATTGAAGCTTAAGCTTTAAAAAAAGGCCTAACTTTAGTTCAAGGATATAAAGGTTACCTGTCAAGGACATCGCCTTAACTTGAAAACGTAGACTGGATGAATGGGCGGATTTTTATAAAATTTGCCAGAAAGATTATATTAAGTTGTACTAGCAAAGCCTTTAAGTTTAATCAATATATGTTAAGTTTAGGTGCGTTTTCGTTCAATTTCGCGTTTATCGGAAAACGTAAATCGCCTTATCTTCTTATGTAAAAGCACAAATTGTGTAATTTTTTCACTTCAGTTATCAGTTATACAGTCAAACTAAAAATTTAAGTATGCTTCGAAATAAAACAAAATTTTGCTATTTTATGAATAAATTTGCAACAAAAAAAACTTCTCTATTGCAATCCTTGAAGTGTATAGATTATGTTAGTTAAATATTTTTATAAATAAACTTGCTGGCTGTTGATAAATTCAAAATTATTTACACATTTTTTTTTGTCTCTCAAAAGTATTTACACATTCCCAAAAAGTCGTTGAAAAAGTATCAATCTTTGCAAATAACGTCATTTGTTTTGCTATTTAGCAAATTTGTATTGCTTAGATGTAAATATCAATATATAAATTCACTAAAAACTAATGAAATGGTGAAAATAATGGAAATTCCTGTCAAGACCAGAGCTGAGATTGTGACGAAATTTAAAATTGGTATATCGGCGTTAGAATTTGGAAAAGGAGTATGGAGTATGTCGAAAAACAATCTACAATTTAGTAAAAAAGATAGATACGTACGGAAACCTACAAAATGAAATCAGAACTGGTCGAAAATATATAACAAACAAAATGGAAGATCATTCAATTGTTAAAATATTCGCAGAAAATCCAGTCGCAAGTACACTTAAAGTCGCTGCAGAGACAGAAAACATCATTGGAAAACATTTAAGTGAATCTACAATTCGGAGAAGGTTAAACACATATGATATATAGAAAAAAAAAAACAGCTACAATTTGCTATGGAGTATATCCATAAGCCAGTGGAGTTTTGGCACAATGCATTATGGACAGATGAGTCCTCTTTTTAATTTGAAGGGTCATTTGGAAAAACTTATATGCATCTTTCCAAAGGATCGAAGTATAAAGCAGTACAACCACTTAATTATTTCGGTGGGGGCTCAGCTCAGTAATGTTTTGGGGATGTGTCTCATACAATGGATTTGGAGATCTGGTACCACTAAAAGACACACTAAACCAGTAAGTGTACCTTGAGACATTTTAAATGACCATGATTTTCCTTCAGCTCAGAGACTATATCCTAATGAAAATTGGATTTTACAGCATGTTAATGCTAAATAGAGTTGGGCAAGATGTTCTTCCATGGCCACACCAGAGTCTCGATCTTAACATAATAGAGAATGTTTGTTGGTAAAAAGGCAGATAACAGTACAAAAAGACCGAAAACGAGAAAAAAACAATTGATGAAATAAAGAATATGTGGAACGGCCTAGAAATCGAGTTTGTATGCAATTTGATTCCATCTATTCCAGCTAGACTACAAGCTGTCATAGACGCTGAGGAAAATGTATCCGGCTACTAATCAAAAAATTCTTATTTTTGATGTTTTATATTAGTTTTAATAATGTGTATAGATTTATTTTGTGATTTTAGTCAACAACCAGCAAATTTATTTATAAAAACTTTTAACTAACGAAATCTATATACTATAAGATTGTTATAGAGAAGTCTTTTTTGTAGCAAATTTATTCATAAAATAGCTAAATTTTGTTTTATTTCAAAGCATACTATCTTTTTGGTTTGTGTAAATATATGTATAAGACTATGACTCTATATTGGTAAGAGGAATAATTTATGCCTAAAGTTATTAGTTTTTATGGATTTATTTTTGAAATTCGCTCTAAACCTAGTTTGGACCATATCGCCCAAAATAGGCAACGAAAAAAATGTTGGTAGTTTGTGGTATGTAGAAATCGAAATGTGCTTTATATTATACCAGAGCCTGCAATAACGTTATAATGCATAGAGACGTAAAAATAATGTTGAGCCGTGTATTTACAATTAAATTTGGTCCTGTTATTAACTTCGTTGAAGAGAAAAAGTAAATTTTTTTAAATAATTCAATAATAGTTGAGCCTTTTCTAAGCCAAAGTATGACCGACTGTTCGGAAGCTATATTTGGACACATTTCGTAACTATAAAATGTATATTAATGTGACTGATTTTTTGTCATTATGTCATCCGGTTATAAAAATTGCGTTTTCAAGATCAAAAAGTTGGAAAAAATTAGCGGACTGAATACAATATAGTTTAAATTCTGATTTATTAAATTTTTAAAGTCCACATACTTTAAAACTTAAAATACGTAATAGAAAATAGTTGAAAATAAGTCTAAAATAAGTATTTTACCAGAAATAATTAAGCAAAATTAGAAAACTTTCATATTCATATAATTTCTAAAAATTTTTCATTTTGTTGCTTTTGTTTTGTACAGCCTTATTTTATGAGCTACCATATTTTTGTTAGCCTTTTCCCAAATATTTATTTTGATCAGTTTTTTTATATACTTGGTGTCTACTCTAATTAATAATATAAAGGATCCAGTCAAAATCTTTTCTCTAACCGACTTGGAAGATGAAATATTTTAAATCAAAGATGTTTTGTTTTGCGCGACACTGTATGTACTTGTAATTTAAGTGGATGTTTAAAATTTAAAAAACTTAAATTTAAACTACTAAAAAAAACATCACCTACGCATGATAATCAGTTCATGAATTAATAATTGGTAAATATTTTTAAATCAAATTAACATATTTACAAACAGCTAACAAAAGATACAAAAATGTATGTATGATGGTTAAAAATGCAACCTTATATGAACGAAGTTTTTTTCGTAAACTGAATACCTAACTAAGGGGCGTTTTTGCATACCTACATTATATCCATCATACTTACAAATAAATATGTAATGATGAATTAAAACAATTAAAGTATGTAACCAAATCTACGTCACATATAACAAAATACTTTAAAACTGCTACCCAAATAGGAAACTAAAGAGCTCTTTTAAGGAAGCGCAATGTAATTAAACATTTAAGATTTATTGTTTAATAAAATAAAAACAAATCATATATTTTTTTATTCTGTGAATTAATAAACAATACGATAAATATGTAAAAAAAAAATAAATATAAATTAAAATGATTTGTGTAATTCCCTTCTTTATATTGCAACGCTTTATGAATATTGTATTGAGTGGTTGGTTCATAGATTTGACCTTTTATAAATTGAAATTGAGATGTTTTCTATTGAATTAAAATGAATTGTGTTTATAAAAAGTCACTGATCTTTTCACAAAATCAAAATGAAGATGATAATGATGACGGCCTCTTTTTTGATTGTATCATAAATTTACATTTTGTTTGTTTGTCTATTAAATTGATAAGCATTTATTTGATATTTTCAAATTGGGCTTTTGGAAGTTAATTACAAATATTTTATATAAATAAACGAGGACAAGAAATTCTCATTGAGTTTGTGATTTAACATAACTAGAAATTCTAATAACAAAGTCCCCTGAAGATTTCCTTAGGCAGGAATGAAATCCGGATAGGGACACGCCTACATCAGATTGCTTTTCACAATTTGTTAAATAAGTTTTGGGACTTTAGCACATTTAATTACTATAAATGCAATTAATGTTTATCCCGATGAAAATAAATTTAAATAATAAACATTTTATTGTTTATTATTGTTATATAGAGTTGATAATGAAATAAACAAACGATTGAAATATTATTTTACATAATGCACAACTGTATCAGATTGAGGTTGTATTTTGTAATTTTATTTGTTTGATATAGAAATTGAAAGTAATTTAAGAAGAGTTAATACAAAATTTTTAAAATTATTTAATAAGAAAATTATTAAATAAGAAAATTATTATATCAATATCAACCTACACAGCAAATGAGAATAAAACCACAACAACAAGTGTATGGTTTTTATAAGGGCATTTGTATAAAGATTGGAAAAATATTTGATTTCCTGTATTAAAAAATATTATATTTCAATTTTTCTACAGTATGTACTTTGAAAATAATAACTAGTGTCCAACCGAACAGTTCTGCCAAAAAACTATATTTTGTCGGTTTTTTGATATCTAGAGGCAATGATGACAAATTTTGGTATTGGAAACATGTTTGTTGAGCCGATTTAATTCGATTTTGTGTATAAAATCTAAGAGAAAAGCCGAAGTTTAGCTATAAAGTTAAAAGTTCGGCCGCCGAACTATTTTCTATTTGGCCGAACTTTCTGAACCCGAACAGTGAATTCATTGCTTAACTACAGACTTTTCTTCAGATTTGGCACTCAACATAGCATTTAATCAGTCCAATAAACATTTTTCCATCCGCCAAATTTGTCCATAATGCTTTAAAATACCGAATACAGACCAAATGCATTTTCTGGCCGAACTGTTCGGTCGGACACTAATAATAACTATTTTAAATTCCAGAGCAATGATGAATGTTTTAAAAAATTATGTATTCACATTTTTATAACAGATTTTAAATAAATCGCTTCCCCGAATAAAAGTATACAGATCATAAAGTAAATTGTTCAGGAGACGAGAAAAACTTAGGAAACGGTCAAAACTTAATATTTTTAAATATTTCGAATGAATCCTAGAATTAATCCATAAATATGCAAAATAGTGTAAAAAACTAACAATGGAGGTATCCCGACCAGAACTGGCAAATTTTAATGAACTTTTGATATGTTGTAAAGGAGCAAAAAAAGAGACATGAAGTTTTTTAGCTGCTCAATCTTTCGGGTAAGGGTTAAAAAGTGGCGTTGAAAATTCATTTGTTTTTGTATGAAAACTTGTCTTTAACGAAAACTAGACTTATTTTTACACAGGGTTACTTAAGAAAACAAAAATAGATGAAAGTCTTTAGACATCATTTGTGCACCAGTGAATAAGTCTTCAAAAAACTTTTTCTTTGATACCAAACTTGTATATAGTTACTTTAAATAGAACGAAGTAAACGAAAAAAAAAACGAAAAGGGGTAATTTTTAGTGTCCGACCGAACAGTTCGGCCAAAAAACTATATTTTGTCGGTTTTTTGATATCTAGAGGCAATGATGACAAATTTTGGTATTGGAAACATGTTTGTTGAGCCGATTTAATTCGATTTTGCGTATAAAATTTAAGAGAAAAGCCGAAGTTTAGCTATAAAGTTAAAAGTTCGGCCGCCGAACTATTTTCAATTCGGCCGAACTTTCTGAGGCCGAACAGTGATGTCATTGCTTAACTGCAGACTTTTCTCCAAATTTGACACTCAAAATAGCATCTAATCAGCCCAATAAACATTTTGCCATCCGCCAAATTTGTCCATAATGCTTTAAAATACTGAATACAGACCAAATGCGTTTTCTGGCCGAACTGTTCGGTCGGACACTAGTCATTTTTGATCCGACTTAGTAACGCCTAAACAGGAGATTGAGCAGCTAAAAAAAACACACGGGTCCCTTAAATTTGTATTCTCTACAACATATCTGAAGCTCATTAAGATCTACAGGTCCGGGTCGCATACATCTCTTGTAAGTAAAAATTGTAAAAATTTAAACTTAAAAACTAGCAAAATATGTAAAAAGGGTATACACCCCCAAATTATATTTGAAATCATGTTGGAAGAGTTATAAATTAGTATGGTATTTATTACCCGATTTTGACGAAAATTTGATCGTATTACCAGAACAACATTATTAATAAGTTAGAAAAGTTTCATGTACATCAAGCATATTTTCTTAAGAAATGGAAGGATAAAATATTAATGTATCAGTAGTTAGTAGATTTTAT
The DNA here is from genome assembly GCA_021234595.1 of Delia radicum. NCBI lineage: Eukaryota > Metazoa > Arthropoda > Insecta > Diptera > Anthomyiidae > Delia > Delia radicum. Next base: position 106,646,018 of record CM037852.1, read on the forward strand.
TAGTCAGTAGTGTATTATTAACAAATAAATTGAATGCGATCTGAAGCTCATTAAGATCTACAGGTCCGGGTCGCATACATCTCTTGTAAGTAAAAATTGTAAAAAAAGACAAAAATGGAGCAAATTGATTATTAATAGGTTTTTGTTAAAGTTCTGCCTATTATGGAGGCTCTAGCTTTTCTAAAACTTCGGGTTCTGATGAGATCTTTAGCCAGATCGAAAAACTAGTATCAACCTAGCTAATATGTTTGATTTGCTTTATTTTTGTAAATATACGGAGGTTGAAAGCTCGTTATAAATTGAAAATAAACTTTTTTTTTTTTTTTTTTATTAATTAATAATCATATAATTACAAATTATATACTATTACCCTAACCGAGCACTTGCTACTATGGCATTCGGCGCGTTGTAGCGAAAACAGACCAGTGCCTCTGGTGGGAATCGAACTCACGACCCCCGCACTGATAAGCCAGCACGCTACCAACTAGCCTACCGGGGCGTTGTTCCATAAAGTTCTTATATTTTATAGGACAACATAGGACTTACAGTAAGTTTCAAGTAAATCTGGCTAATTTTTTCGGAAATGGGAGAGTTCAGAAATAAAGCGTCATATGAATATTAAGAAACTTTTTCATGTTGGAAGAGTTATAAATTGGTATGGTATTTATTACCCGATTTTGACGAAAATTTAATCGTTTTACCAGAACAACATTATTTATAAGTTAGAAAAGTTTCAAGGACATCAAGGATATTTTCTTAAGAAATGGAAGGATAAAATATTAATGTATCAGTAGTTTGTAGATTTTATTAGTCAGTAGTGTATTATTAACAAATAAATTGAATGCGATGGAATAACTCTTTACTCATAATTCTCTTCTAACCCTTTTATGATCATAGTCAAGTATAGTATTCAGAAGTTTTTATAATATATTTTTTAAAGTTGTTTTTATTTTGATGTTCCTAACTTTAAGTACAAATAGCACTTACAATAACGGAATTTTTGAAAAGTAAAAATACAACTATAGAATGTTGTCTTTTAACTTTGTCAATAGAATCTTTGTTTTACAATTGTATTTTCAAAATTGTGCCAAAAAATTTTAAAAAATATTGAAAAAAGTAAAAATTTTACAGAAAAATTAACTTTTAAAGTAATCTTTTTTATATAAAAACGTAGAACAAAATAGCAAAATTTTTACCCAACTCTGTGTAAATGTTATATTAAGTAAAAAAATACATTTCCCAAAATATGGTCTGTATTAAAGATGAGCGATTTTTAATATCTGTGATTTAATCACCGTGATTGAAAAATCACTGGTAACAGTAGTGATCGAATTTTAAAAGTGGCAGTTACTCTAAATGTTGCTCTTTTAATAGTTTAGGACCAGCCGTTCTTGAATATATAATTATGTACAGTAATACATAATATTTTTAGTAAAATTTACTGTTTTCCCACTCTCACAAAATATAAATGTCTCTTTCAATCATGTTTACGTCACCGGTCACAAATGTTGTTTAATATTTTAGAAAATCGCCGCCTTATTTCAAATTGTTTATTGTTTCTTATTGAAACCCCGTGGATCACGGTCACTGTTAAAAAAAAACTTTGATTTGAAAATCACATCACGTTCACTGAGAACGGCTTTACTGAAAAATCACTGAATAGCTCATCTCTAGCCTGTATACCTTATCGCCTCCACTCTTCAATTGTTTGCTTTTTTTACTTTATTTTTTACAGTTATTTTCACAGTTATTTTTTATGTTTAAAATATTCCTTTTCTTAAATTGCATATAATGCAGGAGGTAAATATTAATTAAATCTACACAAACTGTGTATTTCTGGAGAGCTTATAAAAATGTCTTAAATGTTGCGCTAATTATATCCCTAATGGGTTTGACAAATTTTCAATAAATGCGACTCAATTGTTAATTTTTAAATAAATTTAATGGCTCTGAAATTTTAATACGAAATGTTTGATAGTATAAAAAGAAAAAAGGGATAATATATCGTTGTGAGTATAGCATAATCCTATTCACTTTAAAATGTCTGTGTTGTTAATCTTCAAACCGGCCTAAGCTTTTTTTCAGTGAAATGTATACCACTTGTTCGGCAGGAAAAATAAACCATATGTTCTTCTACCAAAATTTGTTTCGTTGCACATTTTAGGCGCTACGGGCCAAAATATGTTAAGGACGAATCTCAAAAACTAGTACATAAAAATTAATAACAGTTCTATAAGTTTTTTGTTTTTATATACATCGACATTATTTATTTGTATGTTATTTTCAATTTATAACGAGCTTTCAACCTCCGCAAATTTACAAAAATAAAGCAAATCAGTCATATTAGCTAGGTTGCTAGGATCTCATTAGAACCCGATGTTCTAGATAGCTAGAGCCTTCAGAATAGGCAGAGCTTTAACAAAAAACATATTAATCATCAATTTTGCTCCATTCTTGTCTTCTTAGTAATCAAGCACGTGGTTAGGGTCTTTTCCTAACAAACATCATGACGTTACTAAACTCTGAAGACCAAACATGTTATATTTACATAAAAAAATTTTAGTTTTATATAAAAAATTTATATAAAAAAATTTAAGTTTTTTTTTGTTATTAAATAACTTTAAGCATAAATTATTCATCTTACAAAGATATAGCTACAGTCTAAAATTTACCCTTTTTGTGCTTTTAGTAAACATATGGCGATTTTCATTTTTCGAACAACGCGAAATTGAGCGAAAACGTAACTTAGTCTCGATAATTGTTTTGAGTTCCACGGTGGACCAGAATGATTAGCAGGAATATGTTTCGGGATACAATCGTTCATATAATTTAAAATAGTTTTGTAGAATACATCGATCATTGAATCAATAGATGTTGATTTGCCATTAGCGATAGATAATAAATTAAGCCAATTTGTATTATAAAAATAATAATTTAAATCATTATAATTTGCCTTCTTAAAACAAAATACTTTTGAATTATCATTACCAGAGTTTTGTTTAATGGCAAACGGTAAATTCAGACTTAACTCAATAGTGGGATGGTATGGATCTTCCGGTAAGGTTACAGGGTCAGTGCGATTTAATGAATAATCTGTTGGCTCATTGACATACATTAAATCTAGAAGCCTTCCTTGAACGTTGTGAACACCATTAATTTGAAATAGGCATAAGTCTGACAAATTATTAACAACAGCATCATTCCAATCCTTTGAAGTAGATGCCGAATAATAAAACGATTCATTTAAATATGTCCACGAAATTGAAGGACATATTTATATGTTGATTAAACTTACAAGGCTTTGTTAATAATACTTAATATAATTTTTCGGCAAAATTTCATAAAAATACTTCTATAGGTTTTTAAGTTAAGACGATGTACTTACAGGTATCCTTTTGAAATCCTGTAAGTCCTTTTTTTTTTAAAAAAAGAGAAGCAATACTCCGGAAATTCTTCCTATTAATTAATGTGTTGCTTTCTTTGGAAAGGGGATAGTGGAGAGATTAAAGGCGAGTAGATAAGTCTTAGAACAGTTGTTACTCGCCACCTGATGTAGAGTTGGCGAATTTATTGAAGCTTTTTGTTTCATAGCCCTGATTCAGTATTTTACTTCGGTGGGGTTAAGTGCTATGGGAACACCGAAGGTGGGCACAGCGATACTTTTTTTAAAGTTTAAGCTTCAATCTTACTTAGTGCTTAGTATCAACGGTTTCCCGTCAACATAAATCTGTTTTCAAGATTTTTGAAAACTGTGTTCATTTTAAAATATTTATTTTTTTAATTTTTTCGAAATTTTAATTTGACCGCTTTTTCGCTTCCAAACTGTGATATGCACACAAAAAATTACTTTTCCAAATTTTTTTTAAATTTGGTTTTCTATCGAAATAGCTTAAATTCTTATTATAAATCACTGATTTGACGCACTTATGGCCAATTTAAAATAACCGCCGGTTAGAGAGTTAACTATTTTTTAAAATTGTTAAAAATAATGGAATAATTCATATCCTATGCAATGTCGTTGAAAATTTGGCGTCTAAGTGTGTATCAAAATAATGCAATATTTTAGATCACTTTATAAGCTTTCCAAAATTTTGTATTGATATGAACAGTAATACACTGGTTTACTACTTTTGCAATAAAAGCCACGATAACTAAAAACAGGTGGCAACATTAAAAAACTATCAACACATTTAAAACCTGCACATTTTTGTAAACATTTATTTTGAGTCAGAGCCCTCAAAATAAAAAACACACTTAATTGATTTAATTGTATTGCCCGTCACTGTACCTTAGAGGTGTTTAACATTGTATGGCAATTAATCAAAGTAAATTGTAAAGTCAACGAATTTGCTAATTTGGTTCCTTTGTATATAAAATCTTTCAATATGAAGTTTGGTGCTGATTAGATAAAGAAAAGTCGAGGCGGAAATCGATTGAAAATTGAAACTGTGTTTCGTATCGGCAAAAAATTACTTTTTTCTGTTTTTTCAAAAATATTTAAAGTTGTAATAGTTTTTATTATCGTTATCCTTATTAATATTATAAAAATGACTGTTGGTTTGTTTGTTTGTTTGTTTGTGTGAGCATCACGTCCAAACGCCTGAACCGATTTTATTCAAATTTGACACATAGATAGTGGGCGGTCTGGAAGGAACTATAGGCTATATGAAATTTTTATATGATGGGCGTGGCACCTTTACGCCCACTTTTTCACTATTTTCGATATGGCTTTACCGATGCAATTGATATTTGGTACCCAGAAAGAGATGTCACAGATAAGCACTTTAAGTTATATCAAATTTAGATATTGTGGGCGTGGCACTTTTACGCCCACATCTTCACTATCTTCTATATGGCTGAACAGATTTTATTGAAATTTGGTACACAGATATTGGGATGACTCATAAGCACTATTTGCTATCATAGATTAAGACTTGGTGGGCGTGGCAGTTTTACGCCCACTTTTTGTTATCTTTTATATGGCTTAAAGGATTTTATTAAATTTTGGTACACAGATAGTGGGCAAACTGAAAAGTTATCCATCATCCCAAAAACTAGGTCTAAGGCACGCTAACAACGTAGCGGACAACGCCAGCTAGTATATGATAAATTAATCGACATAAAGACAAAATAATGTTTTCAAAAAGGTATAAAATCCAAAACCGGTTAAGAACTAGCCCAGTAATTAAAAAAATGCCCCAGACCACTATTGTGCCAAATACTACTTGCCACGAAATTCAAGCACACATCTTAAACTTTTTGAAATATATTACTTAAACATATTTTTTTATTTAATACTCATTAATTGTGAGAAATTAAATATTTTTTTTAGGATGTCATCAACCTGTCCGAAAAATATTTTTGGAATATTTTTCAAATCTCATATTTTAAAATTTAAAAAAATTTCTTCAACCAAATCGAAAAAATTTAGATTTTTCCTGGAATTGTTAATTAAATAAATTTTAGAGAACGAAAACTAAAAATTTTATGGATTTCAAGGAATAACACGGGCTAATTTGTTGACATTAAATATTTAAAATCGAAAATTAGTTACATTTGTTTGTTGTTTTATTTTATCATCATTACTTAAGGTTGAAAGAAAATTTGGACATTATTTACCCATGTGAATCAGAGGCCCGAAATTACCCTAGAATTATTTATATAAATTTACAAAAAAACGTTAAAGTTTTACTTACTACTATTGAATTTTAAGAAAGGTGATTGGAAATACTATGACACAATGTGTGATACTATGACACAATGAAATACTGCCGTATTGAGTTTAAGCCATTTTTCCCTAAAACTAATAAAAAGAAAATGACCCTGTAATGTTTTCTAAAGAAATATATTAAATTTCCTTTCTTTTCAGATATTAACGAAATCGTGAAGAAGGAGAAATTTCAACTCTAAATGCTTGCATAGGGAATATTATCGCACCTTACGAACCGTGTAATATATTCAACTAAAGAGGATAGTTCATACCATTTGAATGTGGCATTATTATTTTAATTTCGTATTATTTTGAAAAAAGTTTATCAACAAATTTTAATTTGCTACAAAAGGTTTTTAGCAAATATTTCTTTAACCATAGCTAATTTTGAAATTCTAATGCCATATTCGTGTCAATATTTACGGCTAAAAATCTATTAAAAATCATATTTCGTTACACCTATGCATCAAAATTTATTTGATTTTGTTGAACTTCGTAATTATTTTATGTTTCAAAAATCTATTTAACTTCTAAAATTATCTTAAAGCTATAAAAGAAAAACTTGAAAATAAACTCACCTTACGGTTGTATCATTACTACCCGATACGACATATTCACCAGATGGATTAAAATCTAATGTTCGCACACTTTTCATATGTCCGTTTAATGTTGAACATATTGTTTGTGCATTAAGATCCCATCGCCGTATGATGCCAATATCATCTGCTGAGTATACAAAATCATCATTGTATGCAAAACGTACACAATCTATAGGTCGATTGTGGCCTGTTAATGACTAAAAGTACAATAAAAAAAGATTTTTTTCAAGTGTTTTATTTATTTAATTCGTTATTAAAAAAACTTACCATAAAACATTCTGTTTGTCCAATAGCCCATAAATTTACATTACGATCTTGGCCACCTGTTACTAAAACACGACCTGTATCACCGACATCCAGACAAGTAACATTGCCATTATGTGCTTTTATCTCATCTGTAAAGAAAGGAATATGAAAATAAAATGTAATGTAATGAAAAGGGATTTAGAATTACATTGGATAACCTAAAAATGCTCTGCCTATTAGTTATGGTGATAATTAGTGCATGGAAATTCAAGCAACTAAGAAATTAAAATATGCGCTTATAAATGCAGCTAAAAATTTAAAATTATGCACTATAAACATGAAAAATATGCACATAAAAGAACACTTTTTGCAAAAATCAAAGCTTTAACATACAAAAAAAATTGAATTTGGGTTCTATTTTTTTAATAGGACCACAATCTTACGATTTTCTTCGGTTTTCTTTTGTTTAAATCAAACTATAAAAATATATGTGTAATTTCAAAACTTTTCGACACCAGTTGAAAATGACTTTAGATGACTCTTATTTCTCAATGTTTTTTGTATTGAGAGAAGGACAGAGTTCTTTAGACTATACTTAAAAGGTATAACATTCTAAGTTTCACGCTAAAGAGTCGTCACATAAAGAATTGATGGCCAATTTAAAATCGAAAAATTAAAAAAATTACTTTAATCTTATAACAGTACGAGTAAATTCATTAATTTAATTTTTTTCTTGCATTTTTGAACTTTCAGATCCAAACCAATACTAGAGAGATGCATTCCCTAAAAAGGTAATTTACATATCGCTGGTTGGTAAAATGTTGTATAGTGGTTTAAAAGTGAAAATAAAATATTTATTTTGAAAATCATGGTTCTGTTCCATTTTGCGGTCTAGCGATGACGCTCACTTTTGGTTAAATGGATACGTCAATAAACAAAACTGCCGAATTTGGAGTGATGATAATCCTCAAGTGTATGTTGAGACACCGTTACATCCAGAAAAACTGACTGTTTGGTGTGCTTAATGGGCTGGTGGAATCATTGGTCTGTACTTCTTTAAAAACGTTGCTGGTAAGAAAGTTACAGTCAATTGTGACCGCTATAGAGCCATGATTACTGACTTTTTCGTTCATCAATTAAACAACACACAGCTCATGCCACAATTCATTTATTGATGGAAACGTTTGGTAATCGCCTAGTTTCACGTTTTATCGTGCGATTTAACGCCGCTGGACTATGTTCTGTGGGGATATGTGAAGTCGGTAGTCTACGCCGATACGCCGGAATCGATTGACCACTTGGAGGACAACATACGCAGCGTTATTCCCAATATACGGCCACAAATGTTGGAAAAAGTCATCGAAAATTGGACTCCAGATTAGACTACTTCTGAGTCAGCCGTGGCGGTCATATGCCAGAAGTCATATTTAAATTATAATGCCAGAAGATTATCTTTCGAATAAAGTAAATTTCATGTCAATTTAAAAAATTTATCTTTTTTATTCCATTACAAAGTTGTATACCTCTATAAAAATACCCTTTATTAGTGCGGATTCTCTACTAATGCACTTCAATTTAAATGAAATTTAGTTATGTGCTACAAAATAAAATTATGAATCTTTCAAAAAGCCTTATAAAACCTGTCATTTTTACAATTTTAAAAAAAATAAAAACTATGTTCGTATTTTTTTTTTATAAAATTTTTGTAAAAAATTGGGTTAAGATATTCGTTCATTTGTGAGTCTGGGTATATGGATATATTTATATACTTCAATATTTGGCTATATATGGCCCTCTTTTGCGAATATGATATAACATATTCTTCCATATATGTCCATATATGACCTCATTTTACAAATATGAAATCACATATGCCTCCATATAGGACCATACATGAGTCCTTTTTGAATGTATGTAATCACATATACTTCCATATATGAAACTTATATGTCCATATTTGTCCATATACGCAACCATATATGAACATATTTGTACATATATAAACTTTTTTAACCGGGTATTCAAAAAATTTATTTATTATTTTATTTATTCATTTAATTTAATTCATATGCGCGGATCCAGGGGGAAAGAGGACAGACATTCTATTTGTAGGGCGTAAAGAAGAAAAATTTCAGTAAATCATTGAAACTCTTCTTCACAAAATAAACGAACATTTTCTTAACATTTTCAATAGACTAATTCCAGTTCATTTTCGTTGAATTAATGCAAAAATTCAATAATATAATGCAAATAATATTCTTAGTGCAATATCGAAACTTCTCTAAATGCCTTCAAATGCCAAAAAAACACGATAAAAATACATTTTTTGGCCATACCGTTCGATCGGTTCAATTTTTTCATAGAAGCAATTGGAACTCGTCCATTGAATCTTTTAATTAAACTAATGAAAGTTTTTATTAAATTTTATTAAAAATATTTTTATTAAAAATATAGTTTCATTCATTAACTGAAGAAGTTTCATTAAAAATCTATTTCCGTAAAAAGTAATAAGCTTTTATTATTTTAAAGAAATTTTTCGTTAATTTCATAAAGAAAAGTTACATTAGTTTACTGAACAGTTTCATTATTTTTCGGCAAATTTGACTAAATTTCAGATTTTTACACAATTATACATTATCTATTTAATTTGGACAAATACTGACTTTATTTTGGGTATTCGGCATATTTAATAGTACAATGATAGAACTCTCTGTATGATATTAATGAATTTTAGCATAAAACCAATAGAGTTGAACTGGTACTCGTCCATTGAAACTTTTCACTAAACTAATGCAAATTTTCATAAAATTTTATGAAAAATATCATTTTATTTATTAAAACTGTCATCCACTCAATGAAGAAGTTTCTTTAAAAAATGTTTCATAAAAAGAATGAAGCTTTTCATTAAATTTAAGAAAATTTTCGTTCAAATTGTGAAGAAAAGTTGCATTAGTTTACTGAAAATGTTCATTATTTTTCGTCAACTAAAATTCTTTCTGTGTTGAAGCTTGATGAAGCTTGTGAAGCATCCCGATAATGCTGAATTCCGAATAAAGACCAAATATTCTTGCGATAAGCAAAAAAAAATATTTTTAATTTAAAGTAAAGAATTCAAAATGAAATCACTAATTGTTAATAATTTCTTATCATTTAGAATAAAAACAATTACCAGATTAAAAATTTTTTGCAAAAACTGAAAAAAGTTTTATAGGTACATATTTGATTTTAAACTTGGACTTATTAATGCTAAATACTACTAAATCTATCAGTTTTAGCAAAAAAAAAATAATGATACCAAAAATTATAAGAATTATATTTCTTTTCGAATAAGACTCAAATCAGATTCGTAGGACAAATTGTTACGTTTTAAGGACCACAAAACTATGGATTTTTTTGAAAAAATTGCTGTTTTTCCTAACTTTCGATCAGAAACTTGGCCAATCACATTTTCTAGCCTATTGGCACATTTAAGGGGTGTGCCCCGAAAGATAGGACAAAAAAAATATTCACATAACATTGTAACCCCTACTGAACAGGTTTGTACTAAAATAAAGCAGTTAAACATATTTTTAGTGGATTAAATTTTCACTATTAATGCAGCATTAAAGGTGTTATAAACAAATCTATTTTTTTAATTTGAACCGAAATATGGAATCATATGATAAAATACTATCCAGAGAAAAAAAACGGTGACGTGCCCTTAATGTCATAGGTCATTGGAAATGAAAGGCTAGATCATTGGAAATGAAGAAAGTAAATAAAAATAAAATAAAGTCAACTTGCTCCAAAAATAGTTTTGAATCCATCCCCTCTCTAAACAACAATTAAAAAAAAGTTGTAAAACAACCGGTAAGCATTCCCATCTCTGAAATACACGACGGTATCCTTGTTACTACAAATAGGAATAAAAGAAAAAAGATCCAAAAAAAAAATTCCAAAACAAAGAACTATTTTTTTTTTATTTTTTTCATTAACTCATTTTTGACACAGTGTTCCTCTTTCGACCCAGTACATTTAAACGGCTACATTTCTTTTACTGGAAAAATATAATAAAGTGATTTAAAAACCTTACAATTATTCAGCATCTTGACTTCAATTGTGAATAAAAAAAATTTTGAAAATTTTTTATCCAGAATTTGCCAAATAATTATCTAAAAAAATCAATTTTTGACATTTTTTGATGGAACATTTTTGAACAATTATTTGAAAATATAAAAAAGCCTAATCTAATTTTGATGAAAAAGTAAGTCCCGGTTCACACACGGCAATTTTACTTGCGCAATTCTTGAATTTATAGAAGAGGGAGGAAAAGAGAATGGAAGGGGGTACAGACTTGCCCGTACTCCAATTCCGTTTTGTTTTGTCATCCGCAATTTTCAACCCTACAGGTTGATATACGAAAATTGCTGAAACAAACTTTTCCTGTGTGAACACAAAAGCAAGTTCAAAGGAGAATTAAAGAGAAATTGCGCAAGTAAAATTGCCGTGTGTGAACCGGGAATAAGTAAATTCATTTCTCTGCTAGAAATTTCATAGATTTTATATAATTTTTGAAAATCTGACCAAACGATGAACTTTTCAAATACATTAAATCTGAAATATTCCAAAATGTATTCCGTTTTCACTCCAAACAAAATAAGGCATAAATTCGGTTTACCGACACCTCACCAAAATAAATGAAATTTTGTCCTTTAATAGAAGAGACCACGCTGAGTCGAAATAAAAAAAAATTTTGCGTCGCTCACGCCCCCTTTTCAGTGGGCGGGGCTCCAAAGTTTGAAATGAAATTGCAAATAACTTCAAAACTACTTGTCCGATCTTAACAAAATTGGCGTCGTTGGAAAGGTCTCGAAAATATCTTTCCAATGAGGTATATAATGTTCCAAAATATTAACTTCTTGCTGCCCAAATAAAGCATTTTTGTTTTTTTTTATGATTTTTTTTTTTAACGCTCTTTTTGTTAAATAACACCTATATAAGTACATAAAAAGTGTATAAAAAGGGAAAGTCTGTTTTATAAGCTTTCATAAAAGGTGCAACATGACCCCATAGGTCTTGAAATGAAGTAGTTATTAAGGGTTAAAGTTGACCATTAATAGGCAAAACTATGATTTTTGCAAGATTTTGAAAATTAGATTTTGTTGTATGGTATGGTTTAAGATTTTGTATGCAAAAGAAAACTTGTAAATATGCCAAAATTTCTGCGGCCCGGGGCGAAGCCTCAGCGAAGCCGGTGGGAGGACTGGTGGGAGGAGAAACCCCCTAAGCCCGGCCGAAGGCCGGCTATGCAGAAAAACTTTATTCTACAAACATAGTTTAACATAGCCCACACTTGAATAAATTACAAAAAAAAGCTTGTGTTATTTATACAAAACTTGTATAAACCGGAAATTAGAAATTAGAAAATTAGATTTTGTTGTATGGTATGGTTTAAGATTTTGTATACAAAAGGAAACTTGTAAATATGCCAAAATTTCTGCGGCCCGGGGCGAAGCCTCAGCGAAGCCGGTGGGAGGACTGGTGGGAGGAGAAAACCCCTAAGCCCGGCCGAAGGCCGGTTACGCAGAAAAACTATTTTGCAAAGACCATATATGGTCACGTCGATATATGGTTCAAAATTTGAAAAAGGGTGTGTAAAAAAAATCATTATGCTTTTTTGGGCAGTAAAGGGTTAATATTTTAGGACATTATATACACCATTGGAAAGATATTTTTGAGATCTTTCCGCCTGAGAAATATGGTCACGTCGATATATGGCTCAAATTTTGAAAAAAGGACGTTTTAAAAACAAAAATTGTTTTATTTGGGCAGCAAAGGGTTAATATTTTAGGACATCTTATACTCCATTGGAAAGATATTTTCAAGACCTTTCCAACGACGCCAGTTTTGTTAAGATCAGATAAGTAGTTTTGAAGTTATTTCGGATTTCATTTCAAACTTTGGAGCCCCGCCCACTGAAAAGGGGGGCGTGAGCGACGCAAAAAAAATTTTTTTTTTGGACTCTGTGGGGTCAAATGTTCAAGGTCAAAAAATTTCAAAAAATTCTGAGAGGTGTCGGTAAACTGAATTTGTTCCCAAAATAATAATAGATGTTTTTCATTAAAATTCTACTAAACTTATAAAAATTATATCGTATCATATGGCACGATATTTTTCCAAAATATTTAAAAAAATCGGTTACCTTAAAAATAATAGTTTTTCATATATTTTTTAATTAAGATTTGTCCTCAAAATGGTACAAAATATAAATTTTTAAAATATACATATATAAAAGTCTAGGATTTCTATGCTGTCAAAGTTTCAACTTTGATGGCCAATATTTCCACAAGGGGGCGCTTTAAGACAAAAAAAAAAGAAATTAAGCATGGTTCTGTATTTCTGTAAAGTTTGGTATGAAAAATGTCCAGCGAGTCTATGACGTGCCATTAATGAGTTAAATTTTCCCCCAAAGTGACAATATACCGTTATAAAAATGAAAACATTTTAACCCGGCAGGGTGACACCATTAAAAAATAACCCAATACACAAAAGGGTATAAAGAAAAAATAGAAGACGCACAAAAAAACAGACGGTTAAAAAACCACAAACAGAAAAAAACACAAAAGAAAATTGAAAAAAAACACAATAAAAAAAATCAAATGATTTGCATAACCTTGCAATTGTTTGGCATATTTTTATGTTTTTTTTTTTTGCTGTTGAAAAAAAAAGCTAATAAATCTTTTACACATTAATGGATAAAACAAAAAAAAAAGTAAATTTAAATAAAAGCAGCAACAGTAATAAATGCAACTTACATATTCTTTCGGTTAATTTACGCGCTAATGCCATCACTTTATTTTAGCCACTTTTTTAGATTTTTTGGGTTCGTTGCTTTGGTTGAAATTGGATGGTTGGAATTGATTGTACGTGTACACACAGAAGATGGATGGATGATGTTTTCCTAGTATACTTTTTTCTTTTTCTTAAAATGAGCTTGTTTTGTTTGTATAATCTTGTAATGTTTTTTTTTTGTATTTTTTAACCACTAACTGATCTTTTAGGCCACTTATTGTTAGTCATTCCACTCAAACACACACAACAAATCACTTGAAACTGCTCTACGTACTGTTGATTAATTTGATTTGGATATGGAATTGAGATTTTATTTTTAATTTCTTCAATTCAATTGGTTCTGGTTTTTTTTTTTTGTTTTGTAGAATTTCCGCTTTTAGCCGTTTTTTTTTTATATATATTTTACTTCACTTAAATGGTGTAATGCCACATTAAGATTATTTTTTACGTTCGAACCAAATTAACTGAAGAATTTTCTTTAAAACATTTGTAGATGAAGCGGAGCAGCGGAGAAAATTGTTTGGGATATTATTTTTATTACACTTCACTGTACGATTTGTATTATTTTTGCACCACTATTTTTAATTGCTTTAAATTTTATCGTATTTAATTTCTTTTTGCTACTTCTTGGGGCCGAAAGCTAAAACTTTTTCTATTTTCAAATTGGACGGCGACACCATCAAAGTACAAAAAAAAAACAGGCAGACATTCAACGAATTCACTTTATTTCTTTTGTCACAATTTACACCGCAATGTACACGCACAAAATATGTTGTTTTAATTAGAAATTCACGCTTGTATTTAGCACAAATTTTAAAATGTAGAAAACTCTACTTTTTTTTGTAATTATAAATATATATTTTTATAAAAATTTCTTTGCTTTGTAAATAACAACAATAAAATCCTTTCTCCCGTTTCTTTTTTTTTTTTTGTCGACACACAAAAAGTTGTCAAAAAGAAAAATATATTGACGACAGGCAGTTAGTAGAAGAAAAATAAAACGAAACGATAAAGTAGACGCACAAAAGAAAACTAAAACAACAACAAATATAAAATTTTAAATTTGCTGTCAGTTGAAAAGTAATAAAAAAAAACAGATGAAAGACTGAAAAAGATAGATGTTGCCCAAATGTCAAAATCTAGTTGCTTGATGTATGTGCCAGAAAGACAGAAATATAGTGCACGCTGTTATTGTATCAAAAGCTACCAGATGTTAAAATTTCAACTATAATGAGGGAAGGATAGCCTATGGAAGTGTTTTAAAAAAGATGCAAATCATCAAAAGAAACATTTTTGGTGAAATATATGAAATTTATCTACAAAAACCTCGACTTCTTACACTTTTATTTTATGAAATTTTTTTATACTTTTACTTTGTTTGTTATACAATTTATAATATTTCTACTTTGTTTGTATACAAATCCTTATACAGCTTAATAGATTGTTATGGATTTTAAATGCAGCTTTTTTTATTTGAATGTAATAAAATTATCATATATTAGTTTCTAACTTCAACTGTGATACTAGTTTTTAGAGGATTTTACTGTCATATTTACTTTTATTTATTTTTTACATTTGTTTTAAATTAATTTTATGTTTTATGTTGTGTATATGTAAAATATATTGTGAATTAAATGTTTAAAATTTGACAAAAAAGACTATATATCAATAAAATTATCCCTGCGGATGTTGGGAATATCCAACGAAACGTCGGATGAAAAATGAATAAATAGTCTTTTATTTATTTTGAAAACAAATGACCTTAGAAGCCCCCTTTGGATATTTCTAAAAATCTTAACAAAATTGCATTTTATTTATTAAATATTAAACAAAATTAATTATAATTAATACCTTTAAAAATAAATTGTTGAACCATTCATCATATTTTGCACCAAGCAAGAAAAAACCAAAAGGTCAAAAATAGCAAAATACCAATGTAAGTAGTTTTCAACTACAAAAAATTAAATTAGGCTTAGAATTTGACTTATTATTTACAAACTTAAATATACTTACTTATTTTCATAGCTTTTATTTCGAGCTACTTTTTAAAAACGCACAATTGTGCGTTATTAAAAAAATTTCACTTTCAAAATATTGAATTTAATAAATTAAAACTCACCATTTTTTTTTTTGTTCATGAAATACCCATTTCGAACTTTTAACAAGAAATTACCTAATATCTGTTATGTTCGTCCAAATGTATTTTGTAACATTTTACCAAGTAATGCTTGATTAAAATATTTATACAAAATGTTAGAAATGTACAATTTACGTTTTACATTTTATAAAGATTTAGCATAATAGGAACAGTTGTATCTATACATAAAAATGTTAAATAATTTTTTATAATATATGAAATGATTTGTGACGTGGAAAGTATTTTAGGAATACACAATTTAAACAAAACAGTGGGATACACAATTTAAACAAAACTTGATCAAATCTACAGAATTTTAATGAAAAAATTCTACGAAGTATGCTTTTATCGTAATCCTTCTTGAAATTTTTGTGTGAAGCAACTTCTATTGCATAAACGGTTAACCGCAAAAAACGCTTTGGCAAAGGTGCACTAGAAAAAACAAATGAAAAATGATCTGATCTAACTAGATATCGAACTCTTGTTCGTGCATTACTTTATACACTACCATATAGCTGCATTTACATTTACCATCGAAATAGAAATTCTAATAACAAAGTCCCCTGAAGATTTCCTTGGGCAGGAATGAAATCCGGATAGGGACACGCCTACATCAGATTGCTTTTCACAATTTGTTAAATAAGTTTTGGGACTTTAGCACATTTAATTACTATAAATGCAATTAATGTTTATCCCGATGAAAATAAATTTAAATAACAAATATGCAGGTGCTTGTGCAAATTTAAATGTAACTGACACTAATAGAAAACATATGATTTTCTATTGTTGATTTACTTGAATAAACGTCACTACATTGCTAGGTCTGTCAAAAAAACAGAGTAGTATTTGGAAGATGACAAAGCCAATTGTGACAATTTTTTGTTGTTGTTTTTGTTTTTTCTTTGATATTTTAAATTTTGAATCTCGCTCCTAGACGAGGACAAGAAATTCTCATTGAGTTTGTGATTTAACATAACAAATATCTCTAGAAATTCTAATAACAAAGTCCCCTGAAGATTTCCTTGGGCAGGAATGAAATCCGGATAGGGACACGCCTACATCAGATTGCTTTTCACAATTTGTTAAATAAGTTTTGGGACTTTAGCACATTTAATTACTATAAATACAGTTTAAACTAGATTTAGATCATATGGTAGTGTATAAAATGATACTCGAATTAGACTTCGAAATCTAGTTTAAACTGGATTTCGAGGTAATGTAAAAGCAGCTTATGCTCGAAATCCAACTGCATTTACATTAGCTCAAAATCCGTTTTAAACTAAACTTCGAAGTCTAGTTCGCGTATCATTTTAAACACTACCATATAAACGGCGCAGTTCGTTTAAACTGGATTTCGATAGTAAATGCAAATGCAGCTTTTGATTTTGTTTATTTTCGTATAAGGAATTTACACAGAAAATACAATCTACTAAATATGGGATTAACTGCTTAATCGGTCACTAAACAAGTCGATTACACCATTTTTAATCTTTTTGATTAACAGTTAGGGTGCGGTGTGTTAACAATTGTGGAGCATCCTACGCTGTACCAAATTTATTTATTTTGTCTCTCTCATTCTTACACATTTTTTTATTTTGCTATCTTTTTTAATCCATTCCAGAGTCTAGCGTGTTTGACCCTAGAGTATAGATTTTTTCACTCTAGAGTTAACAGTGCCCTGTTAACTGCTTAACATGACAAATATTACAAAAACACGCCTCACTAATTTGTTCACATCTCTTGTCAAAAAATTAAAAAATAAAAGGCTAAAAAGTAGAAATTTAACATAAATTTGTATAGTTTTCTGCATAAAACAAAAATAATTCTAAGATCTTATAACTACGGAAGAAGTAAAATAAATTCAGGAATTATGGTGTATGTATTAAAGTGGCAAAAACTTCGTTGTCAGAAATCCAATCTGAATTTTGAACAGCTAAAATTTGGTGGAGTCCAGATTGGATTTCACTCACCTTTAATCTAACTTTTCCTCTGCTTACTATTTCTAAGCAACTCTGCATTCATTGTCAGTAACTCTTTTAATACATCATCGACGTGATGAAAACGATACAAAAAAGCATACATACAGAGTAGGATAAAAGTTAAAATAAAATATTGTGCTGTCGGCAAAATTTTTGCTAACGCCGGAATTTTCCATGTTCCTCTTATGTCGGAAAATTATTGGTGCTACTTTGGTATTTTAATATTCCCCCAGTTTGTTTCTGCGTGAACTGACAAAGTTAATCTTTTAGCTGTCAAGTTAAACTTTTAACTGCCAAAAAATGCATATGTAAACGAGGAAGATTAAGAAGGTTGAATAACGTTTGATTGTCGGACAATCTGGTTTAAAATTGCGTTCATAATTAGGTTGTAGCGAAAAAAAATTGTGTTTTACCCTATTTTGGGAGAGAAATATGCAAAATTTTGATAGTTGTAGTATTTCAAGAAAAATCATTTGTTTACAAAATGTTGTTGTTCCACCGAAATCCAGGTTGCCTGCCAAATTTTATAATGTAAAAGCGGGTGATTTCTAACTGGATTCAACTCGATTTCGTGGAAGTGTAAATTCAACATTATAAAACTACTTAGTAGATTTCAGTTTGAAATTCAATTCGAAATCAGAATCGTTCACATTAGCAAATTTCATTGCTGATTGGGTTTTAATTGTGCAACAAAAATTTTTTTGTAAACAAAACTAAAAATTTTCCAAAATACTTTTCTGCAAAAATCCCTCATTTTCTGCAAAAATCCCTCATTTTCTGCAAATGGGGGGATATCACAGTGTTGTATTTTGTATTTCTGTACGCATAGTTAGATTTCGATTATATTTCGCTGAAATCTCAACTAAATTGGCATTTCATTTTGTATGGAAAATTCGTTAAAAATCACAAATTGTTGTTAGATATCGGTCGAAATCTATTGAAATCCCATTTTAAGTGGATTTTGAGCCTAATGTAAATTCGCTATAAGCTGCATTTAAACAAGATTTCGAAATCTAGTTCGTCTATCATTTTATATACAACCACATGAAATGCCAATGCAGCTATAACGTTAATTAAGTAGACTAATTTCGCTGTCTAAACTCCCTATTAAAAACGTATTAAAACAGGCGTACTACTTCCCCAAATAACAACTTTGTAATAGCATGAAAAATAGTACTATTTATAGCAACATTGAAGCTGACAAACAGTTTTTTGAGTTTTTTGCATATAATCATCGGTGTTTTTGTTTAGCCGCAGCAAAAATTTTAACTGGAGAATATAAAATAAAATAATTTTTTACACTTTTTAAAATAAATTAATTATGTCACGTTACGATCGCGCTGTTACCATATTCTCTCCTGATGGCCATTTATTGCAAGTGGAGTATGCACAGGAAGCTGTACGAAAGGGTTCAACAGCGGTAAGAAAAAACTTAACCTCGTTTTAATGGTGGTAAAGAAAACCAAAAACTGACAATTGTCCGGCCAATTTTCTTTATTCTCGATTATAGGTTGGCGTTCGTGGTACTAGTTGTGTAGTATTGGGTGTGGAAAAGAAATCGGTGGCGAAATTACAAGAAGAACGTACAGTACGTAAAATCTGCTTGTTGGACAAGCATGTAGTCATGGCATTTGCTGGTCTCACAGCTGACGCTCGCATATTAATTAATCGTGCACAGGTGGAGTGCCAAAGTCATAAATTGAATGTGGAAGATCCCGTCACATTGGAATATATAACCAGGTAAGCAACGAGACTATCTTTCACAAAAATGCATAAGCACGGATTTCATAAAATGTCCTTTCCAGATATATTGCCCAACTGAAACAAAAATACACACAGAGTAATGGTCGTCGTCCATTCGGTATTTCCTGTCTCATTGGTGGTTTCGATTTTGATGGTACACCACATTTATATCAAACTGAACCTTCTGGTATTTACTATGAATGGAAAGCCAATGCTACCGGACGCTCAGCCAAAACAGTACGAGAATTCCTTGAAAAGCACTATAAAGATGAAGAAGTTGAGTCAGAAAATGGTGCCGTTAAATTGGCCATCAAAGCTTTGTTAGAAGTTGCACAGTCGGGACAAAAGAATTTAGAAATTGCGGTTATGGAAAAGGATAAACCTTTGAAAATGCTTGATGGACAAACCATTGATAAGTATGTGGCTGTAATTGAAAAGGAAAAAGAAGAAGAGGCTGAGAAGAAAAAGCAGAAGAAATAAACTTTGATAGTTTTTTAAGTTACTGTCGCAGTCTAATTTTTGTCCTTATAATAATATCCAACTTTTGAAATACTTGGGTTTTCTAATGTATTATTTAAAATGGTTTAATTTTGTTTAGGTTTTCTAAATGTGGAAATAAAACAACAAATTTTTCAATGGAAAAACTGAAGACTGGTTTATATAAAAGTTATCTGGGCCGAGAGTTTTTCGACTGTAAATGTTTTTTTTCAAGAACATGTGAAGATTTTTTATGTTTTGAAATGAAAATGGAAATTATTCAAGTTCGAGGCCATACTCTATATTTCTTTAGGATTAGGATATTGTCCTAACAAATAATCTATAGAGTTTTTGCTTTCAAATTTATTAACTGACCACTTACAGGAATGTGTTGATAGATCTATTTCGGTAATTTTCTAGGTTCCCGTCATCAGAACACGTTTTGAAAAAAGTGACAATCCCATGCAAAACATCAAACATTAATATAACCTAGTTTTCCCACTAAATGAGAACTAAAACAAAATCTCTATAGATTATTTGTTAGGACAATATCCTAATAAAGAAATGTAAAGAATGGCCTCAAACTTTAATAAATTTAATTTTCATTGCACAATCAAAGGTCGAAAAAACATAATTTTTATTTTTAATAAAAATTATGTCAAACTTGTTTTTTATGGTTTTATTACAAAGAAAAAAATGTTTGTGACAAAATTATAAGGGAATGTTCTCTTATGTGGTTGGCCCTACATCTGGTTTTTGGGATATATAAAAAAAGTGGTGCGCTGATCAAAAATATTGCAAAATTTTTTAAAATCTGTTGATTTTCGAGGTATTTAACTTTTTGATTTTCATTGACACATTTGTCTCAATACCATGGAATTTAACTCAAAATGTTAAAAACCTTTTATAGTTTTGAAGTCTACGGAAGTTACGTTTTCATTTGAGTATAACGATTTTTTTTTAATGTTTCAAGGATATTTTTAAAATTTCGTAAGCGGATTTCTATTATTTATATAACGCTTTAAGCCATTTTCAATTGTATTTCAGAAATTTATCAATTGTATTTCAGAAATTTATCAATTGTATTTCAGAAATTTATCAATCGTATTTCAGAAATTGTGAATTGAGATTCTCAGAAGCCAATTGAGTGAGCCAACTCTCTTAAAATAATTTTTGATAAAATGAATCACAAAGTTAAACGTTTTTCCAAAGTTCCCTGCGCTATATCAACTAAAATTAAATAAACCGATTTATAGTAAAGATTTCAATCTATTTAACATTGCAACTAAATTTCCATAGGTTCAAAATGCATTTCAAAAAATGCAATTTCGTTAAAAATAGTTTGTTAACATTAAAATATAACATTTTTTTTCGACAGTGTTTAAAAATAGACAAACTTACAAATAAAATAAGGTCTCGATCGTTCCGATGCGATAAAAAGCTGTTGAGATATCGCTGGTAAAAGTTAAAGTGGTAAAACATTTTATTTTCTTTGGCTCAATTTGCTTCTGAAAATTCTTAAATCATTTTCTGAGTAAATTTTTTTTAAGTTTTAATATTTTTCTAAAATTTCTCAAAATTAGATGTTTGTTGAAAGCTAAAAAGTAAATAATAGAAGTTGTAGTAAGGTTTTCAAATTATACTAATAAATATTTTTTTTAAAACTTGAAATATTTCCTTAGCTAAAAAAAGTACGTTTGAAAAATACAATTGTATCAAAAATGCATTCATACACGCAATATTTAAATTAATGGGACATACGCAAAACGTAGACACTAGTGCCAATAAAATTAGCCCTGCATCGTGCAGATGCAAAAAGAAATTGCTGAGATATAGCTGATCAAAGTTGGACTAGTATTGAAGTTGTCTCAATTGGCTTCCGAAGAAGCTAAAATAATGCTCTTATTTTTTTAAGTTTTAACATTTTTTTTTTAAATTTTTTAAAAATAGCTCATTTTTGGAAACTAAAAAGTAAATATTGGAAATTGTAGTAAAACTTTAAATTACACTAATAAATAATTATTTCCTAAGCTAAAAAAATCAATTTTAAAAATGCATTTACACACGAAATATATAAATAAAGGGGACATATGCAAAAAGTAGACACCAACACAAACAAAATGATCGCTGGATCATTTCGATGCGATAAGAAATGGCTGAGATACAGATGATCAAATATAGACATTGTTTTTCAAATTTAAAGGTCAGAAAACACTAATTCAAAGCGACATCTAGATTAAAGAAAATAGTTGTTAAAAGACACAAACTCCCGGTTCCATTCGAGTATGTCAAATACCGAATTGTAACCGAACATTCGTGACATTTATACTAGTAAACCTTGTATATGATGACATTATATGCTAAGTTTAGGAACTGATCTAAAAGGCCAGCATTAGATCAGAAAAATCAGTAGTAGTGGCTACTTTGTGTGTAATGAAAATGTTGTTCCTTTTGAACTATTTCGCATTATTTTTGCAGGGTAGTATTGAATTTGTCTCAATTGGCTTTTGAAAACCCTAAAATAATTATAATAATAAATACTACAGTAGTTTTGATTTAACTGCCTTTTACTTACGTGCACTTTTCACATAACTGCACAAAATTTTGGTTTCGTTGTTATTTTACAAAATTACGTAATCAATTGCCTTCATTAAGTGCACTGTGTATACCTGCACATTTAAAATAAGTGCCTCATGTTTTTGGCAGTTGTACATTATTTTCATACAAAAGATCGCCATTAGCTGCCTCTTATGTTTTGCTTACTTAGTTAGTTTGGTTAGTTAACGCTTGTACCTACATTAATTTGTATGTAAAAACCTTATAAAATTTTTTATGAATAATAGTGAATTTTATCGTTGATCTATAAATTTATGTGTGAGATTCCATTTGTCCGGTTTTAGATCATGACAAATTTTTCTCTAAATTAACAGAAAAATTATAATTTTTATATGATAATTTACTTTGACTATTAGAAAAAAACACAGAAAAAGTTATTAGACACTAGCATGAATGGAATGCATTTTCCGACCCACTACGGTCTTCATCAACATTCTTCGTGCCATTTTAGTGTTAATCGTAAATATCATCTATTTAACTCACATGTTAAAGAAATTGGGTAACTTTTAAATCCCACATTACTCTGTGTGTCGAGTTAGAATGAAATTTACCACGAACGATTTCTATTTATAGAGTGTTTGTTTTTTCTCTAGTCATTATCATAGTTGCCAGTTTAACTTTTTAGTTAAAACTTTAAATGGCAGTTTTTTTTTTTTTTTTTCTCTAATGTCATCATATACTATCCTTTTACATTAGCAAAGCATATCAACAAACATTAAAGATTTTTTTATTAATACATATGACGAGCATATACATTAAATGATTTTTGCACTGTACCTGGTGAGTGGTTTAATAGTGAATTTTATCGTTGATCTATAAATTTATGTGTGAGATTCCATTTGTCCGGTTTTAGATCATGACAAATTTTTCTCTAAATTAACAGAAAAATTATAATTTTTATATGATAATTTACTTTGACTATTAGAAAAAAAACACAGAAAAAGTTATTAGACACTAGCATGAATGGAATGCATTTTCCGACCCACTACGGTCTTCATCAACATTCTTCGTGCCATTTTAGTGTTAATCGTAAATATCATCTATTTAACTCACATGTTAAAGAAATTGGGTAACTTTTAAATCCCACATTACTCTGTGTGTCGAGTTAGAATGAAATTTACCACGAACGATTTCTATTTATAGAGTGTTTGTTTTTTCTCTAGTCATTATCATAGTTGCCAGTTTAACTTTTTAGTTAAAACTTTAAATGGCAGTTTTTTTCTCTAATGTCATCATATACTATCCTTTTACATTAGCAAAGCATATCAACAAACATTAAAGATTTTTTTATTAATACATATGACGAGCATATACATTAAATGATTTTTGCACTGTACCTGGTGAGTGGTTTAATAGTGAATTTTATCGTTGATCTATAAATTTATGTGTGAGATTCCATTTGTCCGGTTTTAGATCATGACAAATTTTTCTCTAAATTAACAGAAAAATTATAATTTTTATATGATAATTTACTTTGACTATTAGAAAAAAACACAGAAAAAGTTATTAGACACTAGCATGAATGGAATGCATTTTCCGACCCACTACGGTCTTCATCAACATTCTTCGTGCCATTTTAGTGTTAATCGTAAATATCATCTATTTAACTCACATGTTAAAGAAATTGGGTAACTTTTAAATCCCACATTACTCTGTGTGTCGAGTTAGAATGAAATTTACCACGAACGATTTCTATTTATAGAGTGTTTGTTTTTTCTCTAGTCATTATCATAGTTGCCAGTTTAACTTTTTAGTTAAAACTTTAAATGGCAGTTTTTTTTCTCTAATGTCATCATATACTATCCTTTTACATTAGCAAAGCATATCAACAAACATTAAAGATTTTTTTATTAATACATATGACGAGCATATACATTAAATGATTTTTGCACTGTACCTGGTGAGTGGTTTAATAGTGAATTTTATCGTTGATCTATAAATTTATGTGTGAGATTCCATTTGTCCGGTTTTAGATCATGACAAATTTTTCTCTAAATTAACAGAAAAATTATAATTTTTATATGATAATTTACTTTGACTATTAGAAAAAAACACAGAAAAAGTTATTAGACACTAGCATGAATGGAATGCATTTTCCGACCCACTACGGTCTTCATCAACATTCTTCGTGCCATTTTAGTGTTAATCGTAAATATCATCTATTTAACTCACATGTTAAAGAAATTGGGTAACTTTTAAATCCCACATTACTCTGTGTGTCGAGTTAGAATGAAATTTACCACGAACGATTTCTATTTATAGAGTGTTTGTTTTTTCTCTAGTCATTATCATAGTTGCCAGTTTAACTTTTTAGTTAAAACTTTAAATGGCAGTTTTTTTTTTTTTTTTTTTTTTTTTTTTTTTTCTCTAATGTCATCATATACTATCCTTTTACATTAGCAAAGCATATCAACAAACATTAAAGATTTTTTTTTTATTAATACATATGACGAGCATATACATTAAATGATTTTTGCACTGTACCTGGTGAGTGGTTTAATAGTGAATTTTATCGTTGATCTATAAATTTATGTGTGAGATTCCATTTGTCCGGTTTTAGATCATGACAAATTTTTCTCTAAATTAACAGAAAAATTATAATTTTTATATGATAATTTACTTTGACTATTAGAAAAAAACACAGAAAAAGTTATTAGACACTAGCATGAATGGAATGCATTTTCCGACCCACTACGGTCTTCATCAACATTCTTCGTGCCATTTTAGTGTTAATCGTAAATATCATCTATTTAACTCACATGTTAAAGAAATTGGGTAACTTTTAAATCCCACATTACTCTGTGTGTCGAGTTAGAATGAAATTTACCACGAACGATTTCTATTTATAGAGTGTTTGTTTTTTCTCTAGTCATTATCATAGTTGCCAGTTTAACTTTTAGTTAAAACTTTAAATGGCAGTTTTTTTTTTTTTCTCTAATGTCATCATATACTATCCTTTTACATTAGCAAAGCATATCAACAAACATTAAAGATTTTTTTATTAATACATATGACGAGCATATACATTAAATGATTTTTGCACTGTACCTGGTGAGTGGTTTAATAGTGAATTTTATCGTTGATCTATAAATTTATGTGTGAGATTCCATTTGTCCGGTTTTAGATCATGACAAATTTTTCTCTAAATTAACAGAAAAATTATAATTTTTATATGATAATTTACTTTGACTATTAGAAAAAAACACAGAAAAAGTTATTAGACACTAGCATGAATGGAATGCATTTTCCGACCCACTACGGTCTTCATCAACATTCTTCGTGCCATTTTAGTGTTAATCGTAAATATCATCTATTTAACTCACATGTTAAAGAAATTGGGTAACTTTTAAATCCCACATTACTCTGTGTGTCGAGTTAGAATGAAATTTACCACGAACGATTTCTATTTATAGAGTGTTTGTTTTTTCTCTAGTCATTATCATAGTTGCCAGTTTAACTTTTAGTTAAAACTTTAAATGGCAGTTTTTTTTTCTCTAATGTCATCATATACTATCCTTTTACATTAGCAAAGCATATCAACAAACATTAAAGATTTTTTTATTAATACATATGACGAGCATATACATTAAATGATTTTTGCACTGTACCTGGTGAGTGGTTTAATAGTGAATTTTATCGTTGATCTATAAATTTATGTGTGAGATTCCATTTGTCCGGTTTTAGATCATGACAAATTTTTCTCTAAATTAACAGAAAAATTATAATTTTTATATGATAATTTACTTTGACTATTAGAAAAAAACACAGAAAAAGTTATTAGACACTAGCATGAATGGAATGCATTTTCCGACCCACTACGGTCTTCATCAACATTCTTCGTGCCATTTTAGTGTTAATCGTAAATATCATCTATTTAACTCACATGTTAAAGAAATTGGGTAACTTTTAAATCCCACATTACTCTGTGTGTCGAGTTAGAATGAAATTTACCACGAACGATTTCTATTTATAGAGTGTTTGTTTTTTCTCTAGTCATTATCATAGTTGCCAGTTTAACTTTTTAGTTAAAACTTTAAATGGCAGTTTTTTTTCTCTAATGTCATCATATACTATCCTTTTACATTAGCAAAGCATATCAACAAACATTAAAGATTTTTTTATTAATACATATGACGAGCATATACATTAAATGATTTTTGCACTGTACCTGGTGAGTGGTTTAATAGTGAATTTTATCGTTGATCTATAAATTTATGTGTGAGATTCCATTTGTCCGGTTTTAGATCATGACAAATTTTTCTCTAAATTAACAGAAAAATTATAATTTTTATATGATAATTTACTTTGACTATTAGAAAAAAACACAGAAAAAGTTATTAGACACTAGCATGAATGGAATGCATTTTCCGACCCACTACGGTCTTCATCAACATTCTTCGTGCCATTTTAGTGTTAATCGTAAATATCATCTATTTAACTCACATGTTAAAGAAATTGGGTAACTTTTAAATCCCACATTACTCTGTGTGTCGAGTTAGAATGAAATTTACCACGAACGATTTCTATTTATAGAGTGTTTGTTTTTTCTCTAGTCATTATCATAGTTGCCAGTTTAACTTTTAGTTAAAACTTTAAATGGCAGTTTTTTTTTTTTTCTCTAATGTCATCATATACTATCCATTAGAGAAAAAAAAAAAAAAAACTGCCATTTAAAGTTTTAACTAAAAAGTTAAACTGGCAACTATGATAATGACTAGAGAAAAAACAAACACTCTATAAATAGAAATCGTTCGTGGTAAATTTCATTCTAACTCGACACACAGAGTAATGTGGGATTTAAAAGTTACCCAATTTCTTTAACATGTGAGTTAAATAGATGATATTTACGATTAACACTAAAATGGCACGAAGAATGTTGATGAAGACCGTAGTGGGTCGGAAAATGCATTCCATTCATGCTAGTGTCTAATAACTTTTTCTGTGTTTTTTTCTAATAGTCAAAGTAAATTATCATATAAAAATTATAATTTTTCTGTTAATTTAGAGAAAAATTTGTCATGATCTAAAACCGGACAAATGGAATCTCACACATAAATTTATAGATCAACGATAAAATTCACTATTAAACCACTCACCAGGTACAGTGCAAAAATCATTTAATGTATATGCTCGTCATATGTATTAATAAAAAAATCTTTAATGTTTGTTGATATGCTTTGCTAATGTAAAAGGATAGTATATGATGACATTAGAGAAAAAAAAAAAAAACTGCCATTTAAAGTTTTAACTAAAAGTTAAACTGGCAACTATGATAATGACTAGAGAAAAAACAAACACTCTATAAATAGAAATCGTTCGTGGTAAATTTCATTCTAACTCGACACACAGAGTAATGTGGGATTTAAAAGTTACCCAATTTCTTTAACATGTGAGTTAAATAGATGATATTTACGATTAACACTAAAATGGCACGAAGAATGTTGATGAAGACCGTAGTGGGTCGGAAAATGCATTCCATTCATGCTAGTGTCTAATAACTTTTTCTGTGTTTTTTTTTCTAATAGTCAAAGTAAATTATCATATAAAAATTATAATTTTTCTGTTAATTTAGAGAAAAATTTGTCATGATCTAAAACCGGACAAATGGAATCTCACACATAAATTTATAGATCAACGATAAAATTCACTATTAAACCACTCACCAGGTACAGTGCAAAAATCATTTAATGTATATGCTCGTCATATGTATTAATAAAAAAATCTTTAATGTTTGTTGATATGCTTTGCTAATGTAAAAGGATAGTATATGATGACATTAGAGAAAAAAAAACTGCCATTTAAAGTTTTAACTAAAAGTTAAACTGGCAACTATGATAATGACTAGAGAAAAAACAAACACTCTATAAATAGAAATCGTTCGTGGTAAATTTCATTCTAACTCGACACACAGAGTAATGTGGGATTTAAAAGTTACCCAATTTCTTTAACATGTGAGTTAAATAGATGATATTTACGATTAACACTAAAATGGCACGAAGAATGTTGATGAAGACCGTAGTGGGTCGGAAAATGCATTCCATTCATGCTAGTGTCTAATAACTTTTTCTGTGTTTTTTTCTAATAGTCAAAGTAAATTATCATATAAAAATTATAATTTTTCTGTTAATTTAGAGAAAAATTTGTCATGATCTAAAACCGGACAAATGGAATCTCACACATAAATTTATAGATCAACGATAAAATTCACTATTAAACCACTCACCAGGTACAGTGCAAAAATCATTTAATGTATATGCTCGTCATATGTATTAATAAAAAAATCTTTAATGTTTGTTGATATGCTTTGCTAATGTAAAAGGATAGTATATGATGACATTAGAGAAAAAAAACTGCCATTTAAAGTTTTAACTAAAAAGTTAAACTGGCAACTATGATAATGACTAGAGAAAAAACAAACACTCTATAAATAGAAATCGTTCGTGGTAAATTTCATTCTAACTCGACACACAGAGTAATGTGGGATTTAAAAGTTACCCAATTTCTTTAACATGTGAGTTAAATAGATGATATTTACGATTAACACTAAAATGGCACGAAGAATGTTGATGAAGACCGTAGTGGGTCGGAAAATGCATTCCATTCATGCTAGTGTCTAATAACTTTTTCTGTGTTTTTTTCTAATAGTCAAAGTAAATTATCATATAAAAATTATAATTTTTCTGTTAATTTAGAGAAAAATTTGTCATGATCTAAAACCGGACAAATGGAATCTCACACATAAATTTATAGATCAACGATAAAATTCACTATTAAACCACTCACCAGGTACAGTGCAAAAATCATTTAATGTATATGCTCGTCATATGTATTAATAAAAAATCTTTAATGTTTGTTGATATGCTTTGCTAATGTAAAAGGATAGTATATGATGACATTAGAGAAAAAAAAAACTGCCATTTAAAGTTTTAACTAAAAGTTAAACTGGCAACTATGATAATGACTAGAGAAAAAACAAACACTCTATAAATAGAAATCGTTCGTGGTAAATTTCATTCTAACTCGACACACAGAGTAATGTGGGATTTAAAAGTTACCCAATTTCTTTAACATGTGAGTTAAATAGATGATATTTACGATTAACACTAAAATGGCACGAAGAATGTTGATGAAGACCGTAGTGGGTCGGAAAATGCATTCCATTCATGCTAGTGTCTAATAACTTTTTCTGTGTTTTTTTCTAATAGTCAAAGTAAATTATCATATAAAAATTATAATTTTTCTGTTAATTTAGAGAAAAATTTGTCATGATCTAAAACCGGACAAATGGAATCTCACACATAAATTTATAGATCAACGATAAAATTCACTATTAAACCACTCACCAGGTACAGTGCAAAAATCATTTAATGTATATGCTCGTCATATGTATTAATAAAAAAATCTTTAATGTTTGTTGATATGCTTTGCTAATGTAAAAGGATAGTATATGATGACATTAGAGAAAAAAAACTGCCATTTAAAGTTTTAACTAAAAAGTTAAACTGGCAACTATGATAATGACTAGAGAAAAAACAAACACTCTATAAATAGAAATCGTTCGTGGTAAATTTCATTCTAACTCGACACACAGAGTAATGTGGGATTTAAAAGTTACCCAATTTCTTTAACATGTGAGTTAAATAGATGATATTTACGATTAACACTAAAATGGCACGAAGAATGTTGATGAAGACCGTAGTGGGTCGGAAAATGCATTCCATTCATGCTAGTGTCTAATAACTTTTTCTGTGTTTTTTTCTAATAGTCAAAGTAAATTATCATATAAAAATTATAATTTTTCTGTTAATTTAGAGAAAAATTTGTCATGATCTAAAACCGGACAAATGGAATCTCACACATAAATTTATAGATCAACGATAAAATTCACTATTAAACCACTCACCAGGTACAGTGCAAAAATCATTTAATGTATATGCTCGTCATATGTATTAATAAAAAAATCTTTAATGTTTGTTGATATGCTTTGCTAATGTAAAAGGATAGTATATGATGACATTAGAGAAAAAAAACTGCCATTTAAAGTTTTAACTAAAAGTTAAACTGGCAACTATGATAATGACTAGAGAAAAAACAAACACTCTATAAATAGAAATCGTTCGTGGTAAATTTCATTCTAACTCGACACACAGAGTAATGTGGGATTTAAAAGTTACCCAATTTCTTTAACATGTGAGTTAAATAGATGATATTTACGATTAACACTAAAATGGCACGAAGAATGTTGATGAAGACCGTAGTGGGTCGGAAAATGCATTCCATTCATGCTAGTGTCTAAT
Organism: Delia radicum; assembly: GCA_021234595.1. NCBI lineage: Eukaryota > Metazoa > Arthropoda > Insecta > Diptera > Anthomyiidae > Delia > Delia radicum. The sequence continues at coordinate 106,676,653 of CM037852.1, forward strand.
AACTTTTTCTGTGTTTTTTTCTAATAGTCAAAGTAAATTATCATATAAAAATTATAATTTTTCTGTTAATTTAGAGAAAAATTTGTCATGATCTAAAACCGGACAAATGAAATCTCACACATAAATTTATAGATCAACGATAAAATTCACTATTAAACCACTCACCAGGTACAGTGCAAAAATCATTTAATGTATATGCTCGTCATATGTATTAATAAAAAAATCTTTAATGTTTGTTGATATGCTTTGCTAATGTAAAAGGATAGTATATGATGACATTAGAGAAAAAAAAACTGCCATTTAAAGTTTTAACTAAAAGTTAAACTGGCAACTATGATAATGACTAGAGAAAAAACAAACACTCTATAAATAGAAATCGTTCGTGGTAAATTTCATTCTAACTCGACACACAGAGTAATGTGGGATTTAAAAGTTACCCAATTTCTTTAACATGTGAGTTAAATAGATGATATTTACGATTAACACTAAAATGGCACGAAGAATGTTGATGAAGACCGTAGTGGGTCGGAAAATGCATTCCATTCATGCTAGTGTCTAATAACTTTTTCTGTGTTTTTTTCTAATAGTCAAAGTAAATTATCATATAAAAATTATAATTTTTCTGTTAATTTAGAGAAAAATTTGTCATGATCTAAAACCGGACAAATGGAATCTCACACATAAATTTATAGATCAACGATAAAATTCACTATTAAACCACTCACCAGGTACAGTGCAAAAATCATTTAATGTATATGCTCGTCATATGTATTAATAAAAAAATCTTTAATGTTTGTTGATATGCTTTGCTAATGTAAAAGGATAGTATATGATGACATTAGAGAAAAAAAACTGCCATTTAAAGTTTTAACTAAAAAGTTAAACTGGCAACTATGATAATGACTAGAGAAAAAACAAACACTCTATAAATAGAAATCGTTCGTGGTAAATTTCATTCTAACTCGACACACAGAGTAATGTGGGATTTAAAAGTTACCCAATTTCTTTAACATGTGAGTTAAATAGATGATATTTACGATTAACACTAAAATGGCACGAAGAATGTTGATGAAGACCGTAGTGGGTCGGAAAATGCATTCCATTCATGCTAGTGTCTAATAACTTTTTCTGTGTTTTTTTCTAATAGTCAAAGTAAATTATCATATAAAAATTATAATTTTTCTGTTAATTTAGAGAAAAATTTGTCATGATCTAAAACCGGACAAATGGAATCTCACACATAAATTTATAGATCAACGATAAAATTCACTATTAAACCACTCACCAGGTACAGTGCAAAAATCATTTAATGTATATGCTCGTCATATGTATTAATAAAAAAATCTTTAATGTTTGTTGATATGCTTTGCTAATGTAAAAGGATAGTATATGATGACATTAGAGAAAAAAAACTGCCATTTAAAGTTTTAACTAAAAAGTTAAACTGGCAACTATGATAATGACTAGAGAAAAAACAAACACTCTATAAATAGAAATCGTTCGTGGTAAATTTCATTCTAACTCGACACACAGAGTAATGTGGGATTTAAAAGTTACCCAATTTCTTTAACATGTGAGTTAAATAGATGATATTTACGATTAACACTAAAATGGCACGAAGAATGTTGATGAAGACCGTAGTGGGTCGGAAAATGCATTCCATTCATGCTAGTGTCTAATAACTTTTTCTGTGTTTTTTTCTAATAGTCAAAGTAAATTATCATATAAAAATTATAATTTTTCTGTTAATTTAGAGAAAAATTTGTCATGATCTAAAACCGGACAAATGGAATCTCACACATTTTTTATGAATGTTTTTTTTATTTTCGTTTTGTTGTTTTTTATATAAATTCTATTGTATGAAATAAACAATTAATAAATATAAATTAAATCATATCTGGTCTTTGCAGTTTTCAACAATTTAGTTTACCTCACTTTAAGGCAGGTAACCAATTTGAGTTAGCAGCGCTTTTGGCTTACCTGCACAAAAATTCGTGCAGAAGTTGGTTGTGCAGCTAAGTCAAAACTACTGTAATACAATTTCTCAAACATATTTCTTTGTCAACTAAAAAATGAATATTGGAGGTTGTGGTAAAGATTCTAACTTATACACTGCGTTGCAAAACTGTAATTACACATTAATTTCAGTGAATTCCGTAAGTTAAAAAAAAGTTGAAGAGTTTAAAAGACAAATGTAAATCCAATGGAAATAATATTTAAACAAAAAAAAAAAAAAAAAAACAATTAATTTATTTTTTATTTGACTATTTAACAAAATCAAATAGTGTTTCATAACTATAAATACTCACTTACTTAACTCAATATACCAAAATTTATAAAAATTTAATAAAATATTTTATAGCAGCAGCTTTAATAATGCGAGAGGATTCCTTTTTTTTAATCAACTCGAAAATTCGATCAAACATACTGCGTTGTTATTATGTAATTCGATTCGAAAAGAAATTCAATTCGAACAGAATTTTCACATTTTCAGCTAAATTCAGAGGTACCTCAGGGTTCCGTTCTTTCTCCTTCCCTATTTCTCATTTTTCTAAATGACCTTCTTGTTCAAACTTTCAACCCTATTTACTCTTTTGCAGATGACAGCAACATTTGTCATTCATTTTCCTTCGATGTAGGCCAAGCCTTGAGGAGATTGGGGGCAAAAGGCAGAATATGAATGATACACTCAATTATGATCTTTCTACAATCTCTGAGTGGGGTCGTGCGAATTTGGTAGAATTTAATGAGCACAAGACCCAATGTTGTATGTTAACCCATAGGTCCGTGGATTTAACGCTGTCACCGGTCCATTTGGTTGGTATTAATATTGAAGAATCGGATACTCTTGATGTTCTGGGCATGAGGATTCAGTCTGATGTCCGTTGGAATAAGCACGTTTTCCAGGTGTCGAAAGAAGCATTCAAGTGTCTCGGTTTCCTGAGACGGTGCAAGAAGTACTTCACTCCTTCCGATTTACTTAATATTTATACCACATATATCCGACCGAAAATGGAATACAACTCCCATATATGGGCAGGGGCTTCAAAATCTATTTTGGAGCTTCTGGACCGTGTGCAAAGGAGGGCGTCGGCGCTCTTCAATGACGAGAGGGTATCAAGCTCTATTGACTCATTGGAGCATCGTCGGACTGTGTGTTGTGTAACATTGTTCTATCGATATTACCATGGAAATTGTTCTGCTGAGATAAGTGAACTTATCCCCAGGGCCCGTATTTTCATTCGAAACACTCGCTTATCTAGCAGAGCTCATCCGTTTGTAGTCGATTGTCCAGTGAACCGCACAACGCATTACAGGGAAAATTCGTTCATCAGCCGTACTAGCCGTATGTGGAATAAACTCCCCGCTGAGGTCTTCCCTGTCACTTACAATGTAGCGAAATTCAAATCAAATATTCACAAACACTACTCCCTCTTTCCTCCTCCCCATAACCTAATTTCCTGATATCAACACAATGTATTGCATTATAGGGGGCATCCCCTGAGTGTTGGTCTAAAAAAAAAAAAAATTGTTAAATGTACATTTTAATGGGTAAAAATTATGAAAAAGTGTAGACAAATGATCTAGTATATGAGTCATTCAATGTCAGACCGAACACCTTTTTTACAACACCTCTTCCGATTTACTTTAAATTTGCCAGACGTATTAAACATTAAAAAATATTTTACCCGTGTTTCCGGAAAAAATTAAAAAATTTTTTTGAAAAGTTTATGGGCATTTGAAAATCTTCAAAATAGTGAAAAATCTTCCGACATGACAACTTTTAAACTAATGTTTTTCTAAAACTAGTGAATGGATATTAAAGTTTATTTAATACCTTACTTTTAATGTATTTGAACCTTCTCTTTAAAAATTATTATTTTTTTTTTTGTAATTTGGTTTTTTTTTTTTGCTTAATTTCTGTTTTTCACCATCTTCGAACAAGTCGAAAAATCTGAAAAAAAAATATTTTCTTAAAGCTCAATATAACCTTAATATTCCCTGTAAATTTTAGAATGGAAGTCGAATTGATTCTATTTTTCCCCGATTTTTTTTTCCATTATCTATTAGATATTTAAGCGGTAATTACTTTTGCCGTTTTTCTTTCAGTAGGTTTTACTGTCAGTAGGTTTTATCTAAAGTAGTCAACGACAGAAAATTGGTAAAATCACATATTGTTTATTTTTCGTACCGAACATGTATAGATTTCGTTGTAAAGAAGATTAGACCTGTTTAAGGGTTAAGAATATATAATTTGCTTTTCGAAGCATATATTTTGGTTTATAATATATTTATTCGCCATACATATTTTCAATAATGGGTGATCCAAAATTTGAATATTTTTGGTATAATAGAACAGAAAATACTCAAAAACTTCGAAATAGGTGCTTTCTTATTTTCTATTTGCTATCAAATAACTTTCATTAACAACAAGAGCTTCATGCAGTAAAGAGTTAAATTAATTCTAAAAAAATATTTAAAAGCTATTTTAAAAAATTTTAATAACCAATTTAAATATAAAAAAAAAAGTATTAAAAAAAATCCACTTATAGCAGAGCAAGGTTTCGATCCTCGGACCTCTGGGTTATGGGCCCAGCACGCTTCCACTGCGCCACTCTGCTTCTTGTACACAGTGTGCCAAAGTGTATTAATAAACCTAAGCAACAACAACAACAACCCCTAAAAACACACATGTGTATGCGAGTGTGACTGTTAGCAAACGACTAAAGCGGTGGTTGTTGTTTTTATTTATTTTATCAGTGAAAGTATATTCTTACTCTATGGTAAAACCACTAAAAATACGTGTTTCACTAAAAATCTTGCTATTTTTAGAAATTAATACTTGTTTACAAATATTTTACCGCGTTTACACTAAAGTGGAGGCATTTTTTTTTTAAATATTTCACTACAGAATTGATCCACTTAGAATAAATTCTATTCCAAGTACTTCAGAACCAATCATTATGTTGATTATTTAACAAAAAAATAAAATATGAAAAGATTTTGAATATTTTTCTCCTGAAAAATTCTTAAATTCAAACATAAATTTTTAGACCAAATTTTTAAATATTCAGACACTTGCCTATAGAAAAATATTAACATTTTTAGAAATTTTTTTTATTCGAAAACTTTCTGATGCCAGGACTTTTTAAAATAGACCAAATTCAATATCTAAGACAATTTTTGCATACCCAAATTATTGATTTTAATACGTTTTTAACATTTAACAGTTCTTAATTTCTAATACATTTACTATAAAAATAACTGCTAATTCTATATAAATTTTATTCTATACGTTTTAAAACAATTTTGATATAAAAAATTTTTAAATTCGGAGATACAGGAAAAGAGTTAAAGAGTTTTTCTGTTCACGCTAGATTAGATTAGATCAGAAGGCACTATGCACCGCGACCAATGTAGGTCTTTTGTGCTGCCTAAGGTTACCTACAGATTTAAGCTACCTATAAAGCCAATTATCCTATTAGGCAAAATGTTCGCGATGTCGGAAGGCGAAATGAATCGATCACCTAGAAACCTAAGTCTCCTATCACAAAGCCTGGGACATTCGCAGAGAACATGCTCTGAGGTCTCAGACACCAACTCGCAAAACCTACACAAATCCGTGTCTGATTGACCCTTCTTGTGCAGATGGTATCTGAGATTACAGTGTCCAGTTAAGTACGACGCCAGGGTCCTCAAACCACCCCTTTCAAGTGACAAGAGTCGCCTCGACCCCCTACTGGAAAAAGAGATCAATCTTTTAGCCTGTTCACGCTAGAAAAGGTGTTTACTATAAGAACGTGGTGAAATTATTATTCGGGGATTCCCTAAATTACTAAAATATTGAAGAAAAAGAAACATTTCCTATAAAAAAATGTGTTTTAGAGCTTTTGAACTTTGTTCACGTTTTGGAATAGTCAATGTAAAAAAAAGTCATCATGTTTCTGGGACGTTCATGTTACTGGATGTTCATGTTTCTGCGAGTCCACTGTATTTGGAAGTATATTTGTATGGTGCGGCTTTATAACCAAAGGTTGAATGAAATTTTACTTAAATTTGATTCCGAAAAAAAGCATTACTAAGGAATGAATTCTTAGCTTAATTCTTAAAAGCTTTAAATAATATTAATGAATTCTATTTTGAATGAACTCTTTCTTGAATGATTCAACATTTTCGTAATTCATTGAGTAAAAGGATGAAAGAAGAAAGATTTGCTTACATTCATTTAGTCAAATGATTAACGAAAGTTGTCATAATTTAACTGAAATATTTACAAAAGCAAATTACTTATAATTAACACAGTGCAACACGAAAAAATAACCATATACGGACACCACTACGTGATAAAAGACTAAAAAAAAAAGACCCGTGTCTCCCAATTTTTCCCAAAGTCATATCCTCTTTTGTTTATGGGCCGCCAAAGATTTGGGGCCTCGGTATCATTTTCGAAAAAAAGTGATCATTTTCTCAGGCTCATATCTTGCAAACCGTTCAGAATTTCGATTTACTCTCTATGGCAAAGTTGTAGCTCTTGTCATAAAGAACAAAAATTGCGAACATATAAAATCAAAAAAACTTCACCTTCCAGATCAAAATCGCAAAAAACTTAAAAAAATTCGATTTTTTTTTACCTTTTTTCCCGTGTTCAGGTCCATAGGTAGCAACCCGTTCAAAATTCAAGGAAACAATCAACTACAAAAATTTACCTAAGATCTCAATAAACAAATTTCTAGAACATATAAACTTCCTGGGAATTGGGTTTGCTACCTATGCACCTGAACAGGAGAAAAAAAGAAAAAAAAAATTAAATTAAAAAATTTTTCACTTTTGCGCGCTACCTAAACAGTGTTAAGAATCATCTCTAGGAAATTTCGTTTTATGCGTTGTTATTGCTTGCGTGTTACGTATTTACGTATTTGTGTGTTTGCTTGCGTGTTACGTATTTGTGTGTTAATTTCAAGCTTCTTCGTATTAAATGAATGATACTAAAATTTCTGCATTCAATTAGTAAAATGTTGAATGAACAGATAATTGAATTCATTCAAGTTAGGAATTCATTCAATATCATTCAATATAAGCCTTTTGAATGAAGCTAGTGAATGAATTCTTAGGGAATGGATTAATGTAATGAAAAATTAATATTTTTTAATTCTGAATTCAATTCAATGCGATCTCAGTTCCAAATGTTTTGACCACTACTGTATGTTTTAAAGCAGAAGTTCCCTGAGTGTACCCAATTTGTCTATACAATTCATGTCCGTACATATTTTCTATACCGGTGGTTCGCCTTCAAAATACCGTGATACCCAACAATTTGTCTATGTAATTCAAGAAATACCAAATGTTATACAAAAAATTCTAATTGTAATTCGAAAAAAAAAATATTTCGACAAATTATTTTATGGAATTATTATTAAATGCTTTTACGCCAAATTATCGGCGCATAGTGCCATTACAAAGTTTCTCCATTCTTGTCTGTTCTGTGCCATTGTCCTTAGTTGTGGCCATGAGAGCTGTTGGTCATATTGTCTTAGTTCTTCTAACAAGCTGCGTCGCCAACTTCCCCTTGGTCTTCCTCGCCTTCTTTGGCCTTGGGGGTTCCACTCGAGTACTTCTTGCCCTATGTCGTCAGTAGGTTTGCGCAATGTGTGGCGTAGCCATTTCCATCTTCGTTCTGTGATTTCGACTTCTATTCGTTTTTGTTTGCATCTGCGTTATAGCTCTTCGTTAGAGATCCAGTTGTTAGGTCACCATATTCGAAGAATATATCGGAGGCATCTGTTTACGAAGCATTGCAACTTGTTGTTCATTTCTGATGAAGACAGCCAAGTTTCACAACCGTAAAGCAGTACAGATTTTACGTTTGTGTTAAATAGACGGATTTTGGTGCTTGCAGAGATAGAATTGGAGCGCCAAATGTTATACAATGCTGCAAAAGCCCCTTTCGCCTTTTTAATTCTTTGTAGAATGTCAGTACGTGCTCCGCCATCGGCTGTTATTTGGCTTCCCAGGTAGGTGAATTCGTGGGTTGATTCGATGGGTTGCCCTGCTACATTAAATGATTGTTCTTCCTGTTTGTTGCTCATATACCTTGTCTTGCCTATGTTGATTTTTAATCCAACTGGATCAGCAATTCGGACTAAATCATTTATTTTTGACTGCATATCAGATTTTCTACTTGAGAGCAGAACAATGTCATCTGCGTATACAAGGTCGTTGAGATGTTCCATTTTGATAGGGTGCCAGATGATGCCACGTTGAGGATGGTTGTCTATTGCGCTTATTAAGACTTCATCGATCACAATTAAAAACAAGAGTGGGGATAAAATACATCCTTGTCGTACTCCTGCCGTAACATTTATTGCCTCTGACAATCGGTTATTATGCCGCACTCGACACTGAAAGTTTGTGTATTGCGACTTAATAAGATTTTATGGAATACCCGAGATTATTATTTTTCATCTGATATCATTTTATGAGTACATATATTAAAAAAATTTGGTTAAAAATTTAGCTTTAAATGTCCTTTTGAAAATCAGTTTATTGCTTAAAATCGCTTAACTAATATTTTAGCTGAAAACGCAATTTCAGCAAAAAAAAATTGCTGAAAGTTAGTTAAATATTTTAAATAAACTTGTAACAAAACTTTCAACTAACTTTTTTAATGAGTGTAGGAGAATATAAATGCCAAGTTCAATGAAATTTGAAAAACCATTACCTGAAAGTTGTTTTGAAAGTTTTTAAAAGCTTCCTGATCCAGAGAAGTTAATAAGGTATGTTTTTTAGTTCTAATATTTTTCGAAATTTAAATTTTCAAATTAAATTGTTTTTTTTTTTTTTTTTACTCCAATTTAAATGTAATACAACTTTAATTTTTTTCTTTTTTTTTTACCTTAACATAGCAAATTTATTACCTTTTTCTACTTTTTTAATAAATATTTGTTTATTATTGAAACAAGTCACGTTTAAATTGGTATGGATGTAAAAAAGACTTCATACGAGAATACATACATATGTTTTACTAACTTGTAAGTTAAAAAAAAGTTTACTAAAAGTGCAGCAGCAGAAAAAAAAACATAAAATATTTATAGTTTTAGGTGTTTCTAGTTAATATAGTTAAGTTCTTTTGTTGGTTCAAATTAATGTCTTTGTGCTTTCTTTTTTTCCTTTTTCCTCATAATGACCGTTATAATTCCTAATAGTATTTAAAAAACTTTTATTCCTTAAAGTTTTATTTTTATTGCCCTAAATTATTGGCAAGGAAAGTCATTTCTTTATCTTTCCCCAAAAGGTGTTAATATCATCAATCATTTGTATGGCTTTATTATTTCTATTCAAATTAAGTTCTCTTTATCTAACCGCACACATTTGAAAATGAAATATTTAAATCTTATACAGACGAGCAGAAATGAAGCATTTGGTTTCGTGTTAAGAAACATAAAAAGGGAGGTTTACATAATATAATACTTTTTGACAACAACGCCAAAATCAAAACATACAAATATTTAATTTTAAAGGATATATGAAATTTTTATTTGTTTAATTTTTAAAGTATGGGAATGTACCCAAATGTATTTGGGCTAAAAAATAAGTAAAATATTCCAAATTCAAATACATCGGGTTACAGGGCAACCCCTTGGGTATTTTTCGACTATAGATCATTTTCTTGTGCCAACTAATTTAAAAAAATTAGATACCCATTTTCAAAACAACCCTAAATGTCCACATTAGGGAACATATATAATAAAGGGTACCAAAATTAAAAAAAACTGAAGTAAATGAAGTAAAATCGACAAAAACTTGTAAGTAAATCAAAATTTATTTTAATTTTGTTTTTTAAAACGTTTTATGTATCGTTTTAAAACTGTTTGAGAGGTTTACTAGCTTTAGAATTTTATTTTTTTTTAAATTTGTTTTGTTTCATATTTAAATACATACCCTATGGGGAATGGGACCGGTTCTGCTTGTGCCACAAGATCAGTCCCTTCGTGCCAGAGACCGGTCCTCTGCTAAACCCTACCCTATAAAAACAACTGGCAACTTTAACATTGGCTTGTCATAGGAGGGGGTCATTTGTCCTGCTTTTAACCACATAGTGGCATGCCACAGGACTAACCAGGACTAACCACAAGACTGTCGCAAAAGGGCCATGTCGTATAAAATAAACGAAAACTAAACAGCTTCCATTGGGTAAAATTCTGGAAAACTGGATTTTTCTTCTTAATAAGCATTCTGGTTAAGTGGTATGTCCTCCCTTTACCAGTCAGAGATTGGTAATTTAAGGACAATTGACACTGCTTAACCCACTTCAGTATTAAATTATACCAGTCCTGTTATAAGTCCTTCTTTAACCAGTCACTTTTAGGTCAATTGACTCCTCATTCCCCATAGGGTAGTTTCAACTTTTTTCTATATGCTATGAAAATTTTGGAAAAAAATCGCAGAAATAAAAGTTACAGCTTGTTAAACAAACTCCTTGCCCTATATTTTACATGAGCAATGGGCTAATATTGCTCATGTAAAATATAGGGCAAGGAGTTTGTTTGTTTAACAAAAGCCAAGGCTTTTTTGCAATGAAACTTGTACCAATTGTTCGGCACGACAAATAAACAATATGTTCTTCTACCAAAATTTATTTCATTACCTATTTTAGGCGATATGGACCAAAATAGATTTATAGAGAATCTCAAAAACAAATTCAGAAAAATTAATAAGTTTAGACAGAAATTATTTCTCTTACCAAGATATAATTACAGTCCAAAATTACAATTTTTGTGCTTTTACTTGAGAAGATATCGCTCATTTACTACAAGACTGACATAACTGAAAAAACACGATTTTGCAGAAAACGATTTTAAAGTTGTCAATCCATATCTGCCTCGCTCGACCCTTTCTCTATTCATTTGGTCACGTTTTTTGTAAATAGTGGGTTTTAATGAATTTTTCTCTTAGTGGGAGTTGTGTGCGAATTCGCTAATTATCAAGAGATCCGTTAGTATCATAGTTTCTCTATGAAGTTTATATATACTCTTTGCAACCACTTTAAAGAAAAAATAAAATTATACATGATATTAATATGAAATTTTTACACAATATAAAGCATGATTAACTAATAAATCTGCATCATTAACTCAAAAATCACATTTTTTGACTTAAGACAGTCCTGAAGTAAATGAGCGATATTGTGATTTTATTTTTTTGAAAAACGCGAAATTGAGCGAAACGCACCTAAACTTCAACATATATTGATTAAACTTACACACAATAAAAAATCATTTCAATCACGAAAACCACTGATTCAATAACTTTGATTGCTAAAATTCCGCCAACAACGAAAATTGCTAATTCAATTACAAATTGATAGCTCTTTAATTAAATTATTTTTCAATTAAATAATAACTCATTTGATTAAACAGTGATCAACAGTGAGATAGGCGTGGTAGAGAAGATTAAGCATACTTTTCTAAAAAATCATAACTACATTGTAAAATTTTTTATTGAATTAGACTGCGCAGTTTCTGGTAACACAACCTTCATCAGTAATCCTTTTTGACAATACTGTAATTATTTGTTATGGTTTTTATTGTTTGATTGCATCTATATGAAATGTTTATTTATTAAATGCAATCCTGACCGTGGCTTGAACCTGCTTTCTTTGCCACATGCACTTCGCACTACACTTTAGACAGAGGCTCTAACCAATTGATCTAAAGTAGGTCGATTTTTGCTGTGGCTTAAAACCAGTTTCAATTACACGGGGTCGATTTTACATTTAATTGTAATTGCAGAAGATAGCTAAGACAAACACCACAACAATTCACAATTGTTAGAAAATCATATGTAATCTAATTTCCACTATTTCCCACATTTTGTGAGTTGGCGCAACTATGATGTATTATTTGTACATACGGTATTCACGTAGTCAGGGAAGAGTTGCCAGGGAGCACATTTTTGATATATTTTATTGGGGATTTTTGAATTTTATTCATCGTCTTCTTAGACAGTTGCCATACAAAATGTTGTGTTAAAATACCAAATGATTTTTTATAAAAGTGTTTTTGAAAAACAAAATGTTTTTTATAGCTTGAAGTTTATAATATTGAATTTTAACCGGCATGAAATTCTCATTTAGTTATCAGATTTATTTATACTTATGTGAAAAAATTCGCACTGAAATTAGTTTTTTTCTTTCTATTGAAGCGTAGGGACTATGACAATTTTTTTTTTGGATTAATTCTTTGCATAAATTAGCCCTTTTGTTGAAACCTGATTATTTTTTTTATATTTGAAATCATTTTAAATTAATTTTTTGCATTTTCTTTCTATTAAAAATTTGAAATTCTTATTAAACTGAATTAAACTTTAAAAATTACATTATCAAATTTATGATAATGTTTTAGAATAAATAAATTTAAACAACTGAAACTAAATTATTTAACTTAATAAAGTTATAAAGCTAATAAGAATTGATATCTAATCAAATTAAAATGAATTTAAAATATTTATTACTAATACCACTAAACATAAACATTTATAAAAAACAACTACATAAATATTACAAAAACAACCACAATGTGTTGATGTTTGCTTTTGAGCGATAATATAAAAAAATGTCAAGCCAGTTCTGAATTTAAGCAAATATTTAATTGATTTAATTAATTTTTAATTGACAGCTTTTAATATTTTCCACAAACTGATTTAATAGAAAAAAGTAGGGAAATATTTTGTTCTGTCTAAAGGCTTTGCTAAAACTACTTAATATAATTTTTTTGTTAAATTTCATTACAATCCCGCCATACGTTTTCAAGTTAAAACGATGTCCTTTACATGTATCCTTTTGGAATCCTGTGTGTCCTTGGACCAAAATTTGAGTTTTTTAAGTTTAAGCTTCAATCTTACTTTGTGTTTAGAATCAACGGTTTTTATCGAAATAGCTTAAATTCTTATTATAAAAACCTCATTTGGCGCACTTATGTCGAATTTAAAATATCCCACCTGAAGGCGGGCTTGCCGGTTAGAGGGTTAAATGCTTTTTTCTCAAAACAAGATATTTAAAATCGGGTGCCACTGTGCAATCGGTTTTTTCATTTTATAGAGGACTAAAAACTGAAGTACCTAACGTAGAGACATTTTTAAATTTTAGTCTAGTATTTTTTTGAAAAATAAAAAAAAAAGATTTTGTTGTTTTTTTTTTAATTTTTGAGTTAAATTTTCTTTTTTTTTTCTAATATTTAAGAAAAAATTAATAATATCAATGAAATTTGTGTTTGAAACCAATTTTTGTTTTTTATTTTAAAAAGTTTTGGGAAAAAACTATTTCTGATATTTAGTTAACAAATAAACTTATAATCTAAACCCACAAAGCCAATTGACTTGTCTGTTGGATGCGAATAAAATATTTGAATTAAAAATAATTTGTTTAAAAATAATTTTATTCAAAATATGCATTATGCGAATGTTGGCAACTCTTTTTTCCCCCACGCCAAAAATATACTTATTTTTTTTTTTTTTTTTTTTTTTTTTTTTTTTTTTTATTTAAATTTATTTTCATCGGGATAAACATTAATTGCATTTATAGTAATTAAATGTGCTAAAGTCCCAAAACTTATTTAACAAATTGTGAAAAGCAATCTGATGTAGGCGTGTCCCTATCCGGATTTCATTCCTGCCCAAGGAAATCTTCAGGGGACTTTGTTATTAGAATTTCTAGAGATATTTGTTATGTTAAATCACAAACTCAATGAGAATTTCTTGTCAAAATTTAAAATATCAAAGAAAAAACAAAAACAACAACAAAAAATTGTCACAAATGGCTTTGTCATCTTCCAAATACTACTCTGTTTTTTTGACAGACCTAGCAATGTAGTGACGTTTATTCAAGTAAATCAACAATAGAAAATCATATGTTTTCTATTAGTGTCAGTTACATTTAAATTTGCACAAGCACCTGCATATTTGTTATTTAAATTTATTTTCATCGGGATAAACATTAATTGCATTTATAGTAATTAAATGTGCTAAAGTCCCAAAACTTATTTAACCCTTCTGCATCCCTTGTATATGTGCCCTTCCTATGATCCTTTGGGTCAATATGACCCAACATTAAAAGTAAATAAAATTTAATATTTTATATAGAAAATTTATTTGTTTTGTTGTTTTTTGAATTAGAATAACAAAAAATAATGAAAACTAAAATAAATAAGCCCTTCCTGATGGTCCATGTGGCAAAACCTTTCTTCGCAAAATATGCTCATTTATTAGCTGATCTGAAAGTTCTACTAGATATAGCCTGCGTCTGAAGTTTTTATTGAAATTCCATTCATATCAGTCCATATGACGTAGGAGTTATATGCTGATACATCTATCATATTTGAAAATAATGCAACAGGCCATCGCCTAGTAATGCGCTTACATGTGTAATTAGCAACTAGTTGGTCAAGCGCATCAACTCCAGCTTTCGTTTGGTTGTAGTAATGTATTATTTGAGAATTTTTTGTTCATCGTCTCTTACATCGGCTGAATGATGAAGAGAGCTCAAGAGGAGAACGTTTTTTTTTTTTGAACATTGGATGCTATTGTTATATCATTTGAAAACAAAAAATCAGAGTGTAATACTGGTTTTTTTCATATCCAGAATTTTTGATGGCAAAAAAGTTTTATTTTTACGGACAGTGCCAACTAATGTAATATTACGACAAAGTAGTTGAATGGCAAGATTGTATGTAGTAAAAAAATTATCACATGTAATTGTGCATCCCTTTGGGAGATGGTCTGATAATGTTAGCACCACTCTGTCACCTAAATTAAAAATATGGAAATATAACAAATGTAATTCGAACTAAAAAAGTCTCACCTTGATTTTTTTGTACACTTTCATATTCCAGGCATATTTAGTTGTGGAATCTCAAAGTGCCCAAATTTTTATGCCATATCTGGCGGGCTTTGAGGGAATATATTGCCTAAAACTGCACCGACCTCGAAATGGAACCAATTGTTCATTAACAGTAACATTTTCATGTGGATTGTAAAAAACTTTGAGCTGATTACTCCACTTGTCCCAAACGTTTCTTATCGGTGCTAGTTTGTCACGAAGTCTTCCTTCTTCTCTATCTTCAGAGCTGTCAAACCGTAGGCACTTTGATATACTCGCAAATCGCTTGAGACTCATTGTTGCTCGAAAAATAGGTCTTCCGTTTTTTTCATTCCACAAGCTAGTGAGATTTTCTCCATGAGATTTATAAACCCCTGCCATTATTTGTAATCCAATATATGCATCAAACTCAATCATATCAATAGTTTGCCAATTATTTCCATATAATTCTGCACCCTTTTGATTTGTCATTTGAATCACAACGCTATTATTTGATGATGAATAGGATTCGACTTCTGCATCGCTGTCGGGTGACAAAAATTTCGTCTTCATCACTATCATCAAAAATGTCATCATCTTCGTCATTCATTATTTGTTGCAACTGAAGATCACTAAGAGTCTGAAGCAATTTCATTATGGAACAATCATATATTTGAAATTTTATTTTACAATACTTACTTTTCTTCTTTCTGCCATTATGTAAAAATACTCAATTATGATGAATTACAAAAAAAAAAAATAGGTTTATGCACGCTCATCACCAAAAAATAAACTGAACTCATTGAAAGAAAATATTCTAATGAAACAAAAGTTATAGCATCATCATAGCGAAATATTGTTTTTTCTATACAAAACGGGGAATCACCGAATTGCAATTTGAATGAACTCTTTTTGTTTACAAAGTTCAAGTGACAATGCGTTACCACATTATCATAAAACAAACTTCAAGAGATACGTTTGCGGGATTCTCAAAATCCCACGCACTGTTTGAGAATAATAACATTTTGAATGAAAAATATTCAATAAAAGCGATTTTATTGATTATTTGGCTGAACAAATTATTGATCGATGATTCTGAATGAAGATGAACTCCATTTAATTATATTCAATAGGAAAAAAACGGTAAAGTGGAATTAAACGTGCAATATCGCTTGTTGGGTCATATTGACCCAAAGGATATTGAATGTGTGTAAATCGTGTTTTTAAACGTGGAGGGGGGAGGAAAAATTTTAATTTTATTATTTTCTTTTAAAAGCATAGTTTTCGTCCCTGTTATGGATAAATAAAAGTTTCACGTTGATATCTTAAATTTAAAGGGAAAAATTTTGCGTTTGAAAGCCAAAATTGGGTCAAATTGACCCAAGGAGTGCAGAAGGGTTAACAAATTGTGAAAAGCAATCTGATGTAGGCGTGTCCCTATCCGGATTTCATTCCTGCCCAAGGAAATCTTCAGGGGACTTTGTTATTAGAATTTCTAGAGATATTTGTTATGTTAAATCATAAACTCAATGAGAATTTCTTGTCAAAATTTAAAATATCAAAGAAAAAACAAAAACAACAACAAAAAATTGTCACAATTGGCTTTGTCATCTTCTTTGTTAAAATATGTCGCGCGTACCTAAATATAATTTCTACTTATAAAAGCAACGTAAAAAAAAGGTAAAATGTATGAAAACCCTTACTGTTCTACCTCAAGTCCAAAATCTCATATGATATTGTCATATAAGATTTTATTTGTAGCCTTTTAAAATGTTTTATTATTGTCATGATAGACAATACAATTGTTTCATTGGCATCACCCAAATCTTCAGATGTCCGCAATATAAAATGATAACACAAACCGAGCCATTACATACAACTGACAAAATCAATTTGAAATACCGAAAAACTGTTAAAAAACAGTACATTTTACCAATTTTTTAAGTTGTTTCAGAATTTTTTGTAAAAAAAATTGTACGATATTTTAACAAAATTTGTTAACAGTTAAAAATAAAATTTTTTTTAGTTATTTTAACGGTTATTACTATTGTCGCCTTTTTAACTACATTTACCTATAGATGCTACTGACAAACTTTTTTTGAGCGCAATTTTATGTACCCTCTATTTTTTGAATAAAATTAGCCAAATATCGTCTCGCTCGTGAGCTTTTTCCAGCTCTGCAAATAAATGTACATTATCATCAAAAAATTTGTTTGTGAATTAATCTTGTATTAAGTACAAAAGTAGTATGAATAAATATTTCTATTCAATTACACAAAATATTTATTTGCAAAAACAAGAAAATATTAATCTTCTCGAAACCATAAAATGTTGAATAGCCAAAGCAAATGGTATAAACAAATTAAAAAAAAAAAAAAACATTCACACGAGTGAAAAAACCAAACATAAATAAAAATTAAATTAACACTGTGCAACTCGAAAATAAGAACACCGTCCACTGATCCTAAATATTTCGACCAAGCTGATTGTAATGGCTGTTTTTCACATATGGGCCAGATTTTTCGCAAAATTCCATTAAAGTTTTACATGTTTTTTTTTAAATATGCAGCATTTTTAGATTTTTTTATATTTTACTATTTTTGCACACTTTTTCATCGCATTTCGCAAAGGATCACAGCATTTTTATGCATAAGCAAAATAACAAATCTTGAGAATTATTTCGTCTAAAAAATAAAAAAAAGTACTATTCATGGGAAATATGCCTAAAATTTATATGACGGCGTAGTGAAAAAGGATAACCTATGAGTTCATCTTTTAGTATAATACCTAAACACCCCAGTCAGAAAAAGACAAACGGACCACCGATGGCAATGTACTTTAGCAAGTGGTACAAGTTCTTTCAGCAAGTGTTTTTCCAATCAAAAAGTGTCAGACAAGCACTGGGGAAACAACATTTTCAACGTTAACAAAATGTTGGTCTAATTTTTTTTTTTTTTAAATAAAATTAAAGAAAAGTTTAAGTATAATTTTTTTTAGTCCCGCCGGTATTCTAATTCTGGCCGCCAGGAGTTCAGACACCAGCTCTAACCACTGAGCTAACGAGACATATAATACTTGATAGCTTAAAACGCAAATAATGTTTGATGGAATATTAGGTTTCATTACAGTGACTGTCTGCTCAAGTATGTCAGCACTGACATAAGGTTTGATGGAAACAACTTGCCAACGTTAGGAAAACAAAAAAACAAAAAAAAACGTTGTTCTTAAAAGAGCTTTTCCAGGAACAAAAAAAAAAAAACAATTTTATATGAAAAAAATATTAAAAAGTCTAAAAAATCACAAAATAAATGTTAGCCTGAAAACGGACTCGAACTCGGAACCTTTCGACTACAAACTTTTTTAAACAAAGCATCATAATTTTTATATAATAAATGCTTTACCAGTGGTTAGAGTTTTGAGTCGTTGGTAATTTCTAACTGGATATCACTGGGTAAACACTTTCCCTCCAAAGTTGGTATAGTGGTCTCAGCCAATTCTTTGCCAATGATTTTTTTCATTAGACAACTGAAATTATTGTAAAACAAATACTGGCTAAAAGCTTCTTGGAAACGCTGGAAAAGTGTCTTAAACAGGTGTTTTGCCAGTAGTTTATTTACAATTCCTCGGTTAGCCAGTGTTAGAAAGTTTCTGACAGGGAGCTTAAACAATTACGTGTACCATAATTCAGACAAAAAAAATTATATTTGAGGAAGTTAGTTAAACAAAAACTTTCATTAGAATATTTTAAAATTTTATTTCAAAACTTATATTATGTAAACAATTTTAGAATAAAATTTGAAAATATTTTGTAGACATTCACTGTAATAAAAGTTTTAGTTAAACTAACTTCCGCAAATATTAACATTTTTGGCAGAATTTTGGAACACGTAATTTGTTAAGCTATTTATATATTATTCTAAAAGATGAACTCATTTTAGGCAATTTTTAAGTTTTTCCCATGAACCGCAATATCTTTTTTTTTGCTTTTTTACACGAAGAAATTGTCTAGATTTGTCGATTTGCTTTTGAACAAAACTGCTTTAATCTTTTGCGAAATGGGATGATACATTGTTCAAAAATAGTAAAATATAGTACAATATGAGAAAAACCGCGGATTTACTTGTTAATCCTGCATGTTTACAAAAATAAAAATTGATAACCAAATGTTGTTAAATGTCTCATCAGAAGTTTCCATAAAAAATAAGAAATTTTTAATATTATATGCATACAAAACTTCATTAAAACATGCAAAACCTATATGCAATTTTGCGAAAACTCTGGCGTGGCCGAAATATTTAGGATCAATGGTCGGCATAAATTTGTTATTGATTTTAGGGGTAAATTTTGTAGCGCTGTGTAATTTTTCAAAAAAAATTGCTAGAATATTAAAAATTACTGGAAAAAAGGTAAAAATTTATAAAAATAGAACGGACTACATTTGTTTGTTAACTTGAAAGAAAATTCTATTTCGTCATTCATTATTTTCCGCAAAAACGATAACCACTAATCTAAACATGCGCTTAAATTGATGTTTTGTTTTATGTCTTTTTGACCATCAAGAAAAATCTATAAGTGAAAACGTCATCTACATAGTGGGTGGTGAATGGATATAGTATTCATACACTGAAAGAATTATATTTCATGATATTAATGAAACAATTTCACAGATTTTTTTTGTTGTAGATTCAATGAAGAATTTCATTATATTCAATAAGTTTTATTAATATTAAGAAATTTTTCATAAAATTTAATAGCTTCATAAAAAAAATTCATTGGATTTCATCAATTATCTCTTTATAAATTTAATGAAAATTTTCTTTAGAACTATGAAATTATTTTAAAGTCTAATTTTTTTTTATTTCTTTCATAAAATTCCATTAAGTTTCATACATTTCAAGATTTAAATCTCAAATGTTCAACACATTTTATAAAGTGCGTAATTATTTCAATGTAGCTTTGTATTAATTTTGGACTTCTACGAAATTGTTTAAAAAAAACATGTGAAGCGGTTCATTGACTTAGTTCCAATGCATTTTTGAAGACATTAGCGAAACTTTGGTAATGGGTGCGATAAAGTAATGCATTACCTTGTAATGTGTGTTCCTTACCTGTATCATTATTTTCCAACAAGAAGTAATGAGTTACCGATAATTGAACACTCATGGATTACCTTGTAATGAGACCTCATTACATTTTACATTACTTCAAAACATTAAATAATGACTTACCGATCATCAATTACATAATGGATGAATTATAAACGTAAAGTAATTATTAATATATATTTTTGAAAATCTATTTATAGACACATTACTTTGTGATTTTTTGTAAGCATGAGGGTAAGGTGTATATTTTTGATATCACGAACGAAAACACGAAGCACAACAATTCATCTACATTTTAAGCAATAAAATATTATATGTATCGATAGCTCAGTTGGTAGAGTTCTCGCCTAACTAATTGTTAAATACCAGAGACTCCAGGTTCGAATCCCAGCATGACCATGTTATTTATTTAAAAAAAAAAAGTTATTTATTTAATTAAAAAAAAATATCTGTAAAAAAAAATGTTTATGCATTTTGTTTTTTTATGAAAATCTATTTATAGATACATTACTTTTTCCCACCATGTAACCATATAAGTAACCAGTTACTTTACCCCCCCACAAGGCAATGAGTTACTTTGAGGCTCATCGCCTGTATAATTCAACAGTGTAGTAACGTGTAAAGTAATGCATGAAGCCCTATGGCGATACATTACTTTACCCATGATTTGGTAATGTGTGGTTTTGCTGGGTAATGAAGAGTTTTATTAATTCAAGGATCTTAATAATATTAAAAAATTGTATGAAACTGTTTCATAAATTCTATAAACGTTTCATTGTCGGAATGAGTCATTAGTTTTATGAAGATTTTCATTAATTCTACAAACATTTCATAAACATTCACTTGAATGAAACCAGTTTCAAAGATTCTATGAAAAGTGTCAATGTACGAGTTCCAGTGACAATTTTCATTAAAGTTGTGAAGAAATTCATTACTGAAGTGAAGATAATTCTCTCAGTGTATTGGGATCATCATTTGGAATATGGAATATCCATTGTTAACACTCGTAAATAATCAATAAAGCAACATGTGTACTATCATCTCGTACAAAATCATTTCGTTAGATGATTTTTTGGAATAACAATATGTGCAAATGATGTGCGAACATGGTTATTTTACGTTGAATTACTAAACATTTATTACGTTTTATATGCGGTAACGTTTTTATTGATACTATCAGTTAAAGGGTGGGATTTATTTAAAAAAGAGGAAAAATGCAACTTTAGAGATTTAGAAAAAAAACTCGAAATGAAGATGATTTTGCAAATAGTTTTCGAAAAATAAACTTCTCCCTAATGTTCATATTTGTTTAACAACTTTTGTTGTTATTGTATTTTATCTCATTGTTAGCACAACAATCATCCATTCGTATGGTTTAAACCAACTAAAAATAATTTTACTTCCAGTGGTTTTACTTCCCTCATGCTAAATATAAAAAATTTGTTTATTTGCTTTTTGCTACAACCAAAAACAAATAAATTTCTGTAGATGAAAAACAAAAACTACAAAAATTACAAAAATTGCAAAAATCGTTTTTGTAAACTTTTTCTATTGGATTATTATAATTTCTCGTAAAGATTATTTTGTCTTGTCATGTTAATAGAATAAAAAATACACAAATTTCTGTCAACAAATTCATAGTTTTTAGGAATTTGTGCAGACTTTGAAATAATAGATTTGCTTCGAAACTAACGTAAAGGATGATATTGCATTTTCAAAAAGGTAGTAAAAACATGGAAAACAAATTAGAAATTTAACTTACTGGTTATTAAATAGATGAAAACATTTAATACACTTAAAAAAGTTTGACAGTAGAATCTTCTGAAAAGTACAGTTACAATTACAATTACAGTTAAATAGGCGACAAAGGTAATTCGAGGCCGGTCCCAAAATTAGCCAACCTAACAAAGAAAACTCAACAAATTTGGGAAAACATTTCTGTATTTCTCAACATAATCTCCTTTTAGCTCGATACACTTTTCCCTGCGATATTCAATAGCTTCGATATCCGGTTTAGCTCTTTAAAATAGCCATCAACTGCAGACTCCACCTCTACATTGTTGTCAAAACTTTTACCACCGAGCCATTTTTTAAAATTTAGAAATAGAAAATAATCAGATGGAGCTAAATTTGGCAAATAAGGTGCATGACGAAGCAATTCCAACTTTAATTCATTGATTTTGGCTATAGCAATAGTGGATATGTGAACTGTCTTGATAAACAACACTTTCCTTTTCGCCAAATGCGGCCTGTTTTCCTTAATTTCATCACTTAAACGCTACAATAAGTTAGCATAATACTCGCCGTTGATTGATTTTCCTTCTACACAGAAAAAATTATCAACCTAAAATATCTAATTAAAGATTTGATTTGAATTTAATTTGTTTCTAAGCAAGTATTTAATTGAATCAATTAATATTTTAATTGACTTTTAAATATATAAATACATATTTTGTTTTTTCATACACTGTATGCTTAAATAGAAAATTTTCAGTGTAAAATACCAAATACATTTGAAGTTAACAAACAAAACAAGCACACACACACAAACAGACTCAGCATTGCAAAAAACACACATACCAACGTATAGATCACACACTTTTTTTGTGAGTATCATATTTTTTTTTTTGTATTTTGTTATTTATAACTTTTTTTTCCTTCTTAATTTTAAGAAAAGGTTTAATTGATAGTATCATTGCCGTGATAGGTGCAAAATCAATTAAAATATTAATTGATTCAATAAATTTTTTAATTGAAACCCGTTTTTGTTTTTTCTGTGTAAGAGATAATCAATAAAAATTATCCACAGCTCATCGGGCAACACAGACGTCATGACCTTGCCTGCAAATGGAACTGCCTTCGCCTTCTTCGAACACGATTCTCGCATTCCAGTCCACTGCTTTGACATGTCAGTCGTTCGTTTAGTAAACGATATAAGTAATTTTAATTGTTATTGTTGTCATTTCACTTAGGGAATGTAAAATAACAATTTTTGACATTCATTAAAAAAATAACTAACCAAAAATATCGTGTTTTAGTAACAGTTGTTTTGCACTGTTATTTTGGCAACTCAAAAAAAAAAACTGCAAAAAATAATGAAATTCGTGTATAAGTAAGTTTTAAATATTTTTGTTGTTACATATATTTACTTTTTTTTTGATTCCAGAAAATAGTAAAAATAGTAAAAAAAATAAACAACCTCAAAACTTTTAATAAGCGTCTCATCCATTGTTACGAATCGACGTAAAAACTCGGCTCACGCACCTCCAGTCGGCGAGTATCCAACACCATTTTGTGGATTTTCTTAACCGTTTCTGTCTTGTACACCTTAATTGGTCGACCACTACGGTGTTCGTCTTGGCAGCTCGTACGGCCTGGTTTAAAATCAGCCACCCAAATTTTTCCCATTTTAAAAATTTAACTATTGAAAAACAACTAACAATTGCAGTAAAACTAACTAACAGTGTCGTAAAAATAGCTGACAATTTTTTACTTAAACAATTTTAAAACAACCGAAAAATTGGTAAAAGCTATTGGTTCTTAACAGTTACTTTTTTGGTATTTTAATAATATATTTAAAAAAAGAAAAAAAATTATCGAATTCAACAAAAAAATTTATTTCCCACATCCATGTAAAGTTAAAATTCCAAACGGTACTCCAGTTATGATGTTTTTACATTGGAGATACAATTAAATTTTCTAATTATTATTTTCAAACTATGAATATATCAATCAATAATAACAATATAAACTAAACGAAAATTTTTAAAAACTCGACAGAATCTTTTGGTTTTAAATAACTAAAAAAAATTAACTATTTACTGCATAATTATTATTTTGGTAGTTATTTATTACAATACTAAAATAGCTGCTTTAACCAACTGTTACAAAAATACAGTATTTTTCTTCAGTTGTCTTTTTTTGAATTATTTCATAAAAAACAACTGTAATTGCAGTTAAAAACAACAGCTAGTGCTTACTACAGAAGCAAATGTCATATAGTAACTGTAAAACTGTTTTGAGTATAAGATTATGATCCCATCGAAAAAAAGCTATCTTAATTATATTTATTTTTGGTTTTCTATGTTTATAAGTGTATCATATTAATCAGTAGTTATTGTTTTTAACTGCAATTACAATTGTTTTCTATTAATTATACTAAACAACTATTACGACAGTTGTTTAAAAAACAACTAAAGTAAACTTCTGCTTTTTTGAAACATTTGTTTGAAGCATTTATTTAAGTATTTTAATAAACAACTACCAACAGAGTATTTCTGCAGTACGCAGTTAATTTTTATTAGTTATTTAAAAATTTAAGATTAGGGCGAGTTTTTAAAAATTCTCGTTTAGTTTATATTTGTTATTATTGATATCCCAGTATAGAAAAGCTAATGGCAAGTACTTACAATTGTCATTACTTTTATATGTGGATGTGGCACAAAATAGTGACATGTCATTACTAAACACCTTAAGAAAAATCCAAAATTAAATATGTGGTTACCTATATATAACTAATTTTTGATTTTTTGTAAGCTGTAAAGTAATGACATTTTGTGCAATCAAAGTCATTTATGTTTTTAGCTAACATGTCGATATAGCTAAGAAGGTAGAGCGGTTGACTGACAACCTAGAGTCCTAGGTTCGAATATCGTGTGGGCACATTTTACTAAACAAGAATTTTTCAATAGCAAAAATATTTTTTATTAAATTTGGTCCATACTAGTAACCATATAGGCAGGCGGGGTTTTTTTAGGGGGGGGGGGGGGGGGGGGTGATAATTTCCCATTACCCCCCCCCCCCCCCCCCCCCCCCACCAAATAATATTTTCCAATGCAAGAATGTTAAAAAGATTAAAAAATTAATTAAAAATACTCTAAGTACTCCGCGCCTGTATATAGGTAACCACATATTTTTCGTAAGGTGTTTATTGATATGATATGTCATTATACTGCGTGACATCCCCATATAAAAGTAATGAGGCTTGTAATGACAATTATAAGTACTTTTCTATACTGTGAACTTGCTTGCACAAAGTGTCATTATTTTTCAGCTTAAAAAAATCAATAATAAGTATTTATATAAGTACTTACTAGAGTT
Source organism: Delia radicum (assembly GCA_021234595.1). Taxonomy (NCBI): domain Eukaryota; kingdom Metazoa; phylum Arthropoda; class Insecta; order Diptera; family Anthomyiidae; genus Delia; species Delia radicum. The sequence goes on from CM037852.1 coordinate 106,701,709, forward strand.
GACAAAATAATGAGTCTAAATAAAGATTTTAAAAAAATTTAGATCATTACTTTATGTTTAAAATAAAGATTAAAATAAGTTATGGGTAAAGCATTATTTCTTAAATTGAAATAATCCGAGAATTAACTACCCATGTGAAAATGGCCACATATTATCATAAAAAATTAATGTCCTTGGATCAAAATTTAATTTTTTGAAGTTTAAGCTTCAATTTTAGTTTGTGTTCTTAAATACTTCTACCTCAAAATTATTTTTTTTTTCAACGAAACTCCCCCAGGAAAACTTTGGTAATGGGTGCGATAAAGTAACCTTGTAATGTGTTCTCCTTATCTTTTTCATTATTTCCCAACAAAAAGTAATGAGTTACCGATAATGCGTTACATAATCAATTACTTTGTAATGAATACTCCTTGCCTTCAGCATTATTTCGAAACATAAAGTAATGAGTTACAGATAATTGAACACTCATGGATAACCTTGTAATGATACCTCATTACGATTTACATTACTTCAAAACATAAAATAATGACTTGCCGATCATCAATTACATAGTGCGTGGGTTATAAACGCAAAGTAATTATTAAAATATCTTTTTGAAATTCTATTTATAGACACATTACTTTGTGATTTTTTGTAAGCATGATGGTAAGGTGTATATTTTTGATATCACAAACGAAAACACGAAGCACAAAATTTTTTTTACGTTTTAAGCAACCAAGTATTATATGTATCGATAGCTCAGTTGATAAAGTTTTCGCATAACTAATTGCTAACAACCAGAGACCCCAGGTTCGAATCTCAGCGTGACCACGTTATTTATTTAATTAAAAAAATATTTTTAATAATTTAGTTTTATAATTTTTTTTTTTATGAAAATCTATTTATAGACACATTACTTTTTTAAAACAAGTAACCATATAATTACCAAGGTAATAAGTCCACCCATTACTTTTAGGCTCATCGCCTGTAAAATTCATCAGCGCAGTAAGGTGTAATGTAATGCGTACAGCCCTATGTCGATACATTACTTTACCCATGATTTGGTAATGTGTGGTTTTGCTGGGCATTAATGCATATTTATAAAGTTAATGCCTAAATTTTTTTATTTATTTTATTACTTTTTAGGGAGATCGATTATTCAACATTTTTCGAAAACCGGTTTTCGGTTTCTTCGAATAGTTGAAATTTAAAAAAAAAATGGTTTCGGTTTCTGGAAATAGAAAAAACCTGCTTAGCCGGTTTTTAAATGTTATGCAATTACACTTAGAAATATAATTTTTTTCAAGAATTTGAATAATTCAAATTTTTTATTTGAAAATTTTTACTCATTTTGAATCAGCTTGAAAAAATTTTTTCTCTTCGAAGTTGTTGTCTGAGGATACGATTTGGATTCAAAGCAAATTATATAAAATAGTTCATTATTGAAAACGACTGCAATAAAACATATGTGTATAAATATTTTGAAGAAAAAAAAAATAATTTTAAATAAAAATTGTTAAAACAAAAGTAACAAAAAAAAAAATATATGCTTTAAATTTATAAAAATTTAAATATTAAATATTTTGTTTGACAGAATCATAAAACTGCAACAATTAAAAAAAAAACACAGAAAAATAATAATTTTTGAGGGTAAGGAAATTTCTTTTATATGAGTAATTTTTAAAGTTTATTTCATAAACCACTTAAAAAACAGATTTCTTAAGAAAAGTTTTGAGCACATTCCGTTTTTAATAATGCATTTTGTAAATTTACGGTTTCTAATATATTGAAGCTAAAAAAGAATAGTTGAGGAAAAACCGGGTACTCAACAACAAAAAACAATATCGATATTCAAAAACTTAACTGTTTTGAAAAACCGAAATCGACAACTCACAAAAGACCGGTTGAAACTGGTTTTTAAAAAACGACTCGATCACCCTAATACTGTTTTATAACCATGTCTCCATTCTGTATATACAAAATTTTGTCCTCTCAAACAACGCTTTTATTTTTTCTATATATTGTGCTACCATAAAAACTTTCAAAATTTTTATAACTTTTATAATTTATTAATAGATATTGACCATATTATCAAATATCCTAAATATTGCAACAACAAAATGAAAATAACACTATTCGACACATTTTCGTATTATCTTGGTACGCTGATCACAATTATGGTAACAATTTTAAAATCGTATGACTAGTTTTCGAGATATTTTAACTTTTTAATTTTCATTGAAAACCCTGATTTTAGAAGTTTTGTCCCAATAACATGAAATTGTGATCAACGTGCGAATATTATGCGAAAACGATGTATTTTAGATTAGATTAGAGTGGCACTATGCACCGCGACCAGAAGTTGGTATTTTGTGCTGCCAGCGAATACACCCCATAGGTTCCGGCTCCCTACAAAGCCAACTATCCTACCAGGTAAACAGTTCCAAACGTCCGATGGTGTCACTATTCGACCACCAAAATAACGCACCCTCCTGTCGGAGAGCCTCGGACATTTGCAGATAACATGCTCTGAGGTCTAGGGTTCCAATTCACAAAACCTGCACGCATCCGTAGAGGATCGTCCCATCTTGTAAAATTGATACCTAAGGCTACAGTGTCCCGTGAGGTAACCCGTCACGGCCCTTAGTTCGCCCCTTGTCATAGACAAGAGTTTCCGCGACCTCTCCCCAGAGGGAGATATAAACAGCCTCGCCTGTCGCTGCCCAGACGATCTGGCCCAATATGCCCCAAACTCCGACTCCCTCCATCTTCTGAGCCTCTCTCTCTGACATTGGGTACGATGTATTGCAAAAGTAGATATTTTTTGGTGTTTTCTAGTGTAATTGACTAATATATTTTCAAGGACATTTTACAATTATTATCTAAATGTTTTCTTATTTGTAAGGAGCCACAAGAAATTACAAGTTGTTTTGTGTTCAGCACTGTTTTTGTAATAGAAGAATCATACAAGTTGTGTTTATGTTTGAATGACAAAAAAGATAAAAAAAGTTAAGAAAATATTCTACCAACATTAAATAGTTGTTGACGACTTTTGGAAAAAAAAGAAAATTGTTAAGTGAAGAGTACTAAAGAACAGTAATAAAAATAAAAAATTAAACTATTTTACACACGCTAAACTTGTAGACAGAACGAAATGAAAGAGTGTGTTCAATGCGGTGGGTGCTGATGATGAGATGATGAACATAAAAGAATTCGAACAAAAAAAAAAACATTTTTACGAGATGAACTAAAAGATGATGTTGGCAAAAAAAATGTAAAAAAAAACACAGAAAACACAAAAAGATGAAGTACTGCGAGTTTTAATACATGCTGGCTGGCTGTCTGACTGGCTGGTTGAGTGCTAAGAAATTCTCCATCAGCAGTTAGCATTTAGATAGCGTAGTGTAAGGAACTTAAGATTTCAAAAACTAAATACAAAGCAAAATACGGATGGAAAAATGTAAATGTATATAAAAATTCGAAAAAGTTCAAAATAAAATAATAAGAAAAGTTGGAAATAAAAATTTTACAAAGAAAATATATTCAAAAAAAATTGATTTTGAAAAAAAGTTAAAAATATCAATAACATAATTATATAAAAAAATATTAAAGTCTTTAATATATCTTTAAAAAGTATAAAAAATTTAATCGGAATTACTAAAAAAAATCGACTAAAAATATATTCATTCAAAAATTTTAGTACTCATGCGTTAAAGCGACTACTAAAAAATTCTACTAAAAAATTATGATTTAAAATATACAAACTGCAATAAATTGCATATGTTTTGTTGTTATTTCAATTATTTAGACCGCAAAAGACGAAATAACATTAAAATAATTTGAAAATATAATTTTCAACTCAAAATAATTGCCGACAATTATGAGAACATAAAACATGCATTAAAAAATTAATGTATCACTCATACGTCTCGGTGTCTGCAAATCATAAAAAAAATAATTATTATTACTCATACGTCTCAGTGTTCATATAAGTGTTTAATGGAAAGACATAAATAAAAATTACATCCTAAGGAATAATAAAAAAAATATTTTTGAAAAGAACGTGATTTATAAGTTTGAAAAAAAAAAATAAAAAATAAGTGTTAAATAAATAATATCATGTTTTTACATTTAACATATTAATCTGTTGATTTTATCCCAAATGATTACATATCCTATGGGAAATTATTTTTTTTTTATTAATTAAGCACTAGCTACTATGGCCTTCGGCGCGCTGTAGCGAAAACAGACCAGTGCTTCTGGTGGGAATCGAACCCACGACCCCCGCACTGATAAGCCAGCACGCTACCAACTAGCATACCGGGCGCACTATGGGATATTTAATTGAACTGGTCATATGGAACGGCGGAAATTTAACCCTTGCGACATGATACTTGACTGATATGGTACTGATTTATCCTGGGACATGTTACCTAACTATGTTCTTAAGGATAGTTTTGTGTTAATAACAATAACAATCTGCACAGAGATAATTCCTTGGCCGAGTTTTAATTAATTTTTTTCACTAAGCTAATGAAGTTCTATTTACAATGTGAATGAAAAATTTCTTAAACTTTATAAAAAATCTTCATAGTTTTAATGAAACTTTTTCATTAGTCGTACACTCAGTGAACCTTTGCTGTAAATATTTGTAGTTGTTTGAGTTGTAATACAGTAACTTTATTTTTAAGTGAAAAAACAGTCATTTGTAGAGGAAATTTAATTTTTGACTACATACAGTGGTGTTCAAAACATTTGCAACTGAAATCATGGTTTAGGTAATTATAATTTTTTTGATTAAAAAGATTTGTGGTATAAGTTTTTGTTTTTTTTTATTAAATTCAGTTATAGCATATTATTTTACAAATACAAAAAAATTATTCATAACTTTCCAAAATTAAAAAAAAAGTAATTTTAACAAAATAAGTCGATAGTGCAGTGTTCCAAACATTTGCAACTCTTAAAGTAATTAACAGGAAATACAAACAATGGTTTTAACACTCAGTATTTAGTAGCGTAGCCATTATTTTTTATATCTTCTAAACACCTCTTAGGCATTGAGGCAATGAGTTTTATAATATAATCGTCAGAAATTTAATTCCACTGCTTCTCCACCTCGACGAAAAGTTCATCACCATTTCGGAATATTTTATTGCCGATATTCCGTTTTACAATCATCCACATGTTCTCAATCGGGTTGAGATCGGGAGATTGAGCCGGCCACGACATGATATTAATTTCATTTTCCTGCAGCCAAACTTTTACAACCCCCGCCGTGTGTTTTGGGTCGTTGTCGTGCTGGAAGGTCCATGAGAGTGGCATTTCCCATGCAGCATTTCCCGGCAGCATAACTGAACTCAAAAGATCTCTATAGATTGTGGCCGTCATTGTGCTAGTAATGTGGTGAATTGGGCCAATCTCATTTCCTGAAAAACACCCCCACACCATAATGTTTCCACCTCCGTGCTTCACTGTGGCGGTTGTGTATATGGGACTAAACTTTTCGCCTCGTGGTCTTTGAACATTGGCTCTTCCATCTGATCCCCGGAGGTTGAATTTAGACTCATCTGACCACAATACATTTTTCCATTGCAGTTGGGTGTGTGCAAAGTTAAGACGAGCTTTTCGGTTTTTTCCGACACAAACGGCTCTTCTTTTAGTGGTGGGAAGACTGGCATCTATTAAAAGTTCAGTTTTAGCTACTCTGGGAACTGCTTTGGGATATTTCGTAAACAAATTCTTGATTTTCCGATCTTCTCTTGCAGTTTTTTTCCACCTTTATGAGTTGTGTGGATGTTACCACTATAAACAATGCGGCAAATCGTTGATTTTTAAACGGAGTACTTTATAGAAATTTCTTTTTGGGAAAGTCCATTTTGAAAATCATTCAAAACTTTTGATTTAAAATCAGAATTGTATTTATTTCCTGCCATTTTTTACAAAAATTATTCTTAACGATGTTTATGCTTTCAACATCTTATTACAACTATTAAAGAACAATAATTATAATAAATTTGTTTAAAAAATGTAACGGCCTGAATCTTATATTAAAAAGGAATGCGATTAGTATAAATTGTTTCGTTAAGAGTAAGAATAATGAGAGTTGCAAATGTCTTGAACACCTGCATTTTGAATACATCTATTATTATTAATTTTTTTGTTGTTTTAATTTAACGGAATTAATTTTTTTATTTGTTTAACATAAAACAATGTATGAAGAATATGTAAAAAATAACTTTTAGTAACTAGGTGTGATTTGAAGAAAATAAATCAATGAAAACAACAAATGCGATCTCAGTTCCAAATGTTTTGACCACTACTGTATATAGTACATTTAAAAAAACAAACCACATCAAATTACTGAATTATTATTTTAGATTAATTTTTTTTTTATTTAAAAAATAAAAAAATGTTTGTTTATTTTTCTCAAATTCGTAACACATAATTTTTTTTTTATCTAGTGGTAAAACAATCCGCGCAATATTTAATGAAAATCGAAATTTTAACCCCAAATTTAAATACACAAATTAGTAAAATATTAAAGTTTTACCTGATATTATTATTTATATCCAAATATAAGAAAATATATCTTATAAGACAAATTATAAGAAATTTTAAATTTAAAAATACCTCGAACAATTTTATAAAAAATAAACCAATAAAAACAAAAAAAATTAAAATAGATTTTTTGTTTGAGTTAAGCTTTTAGCATCTTAATGCGTGTAAATGATATTTAACCGATTTTTTCAAACATTACATTTCTAAATATACATAACTCAAAAAAATTAACAAAGGTTAAAAAACACAAAATTTTAAATGTTGTGTTGAACAGAGTGGAGAGAGTTAATATTGTTTGTTGTTGTTCATACTCGCTGAAGATGTCATTAAAAAAATTACGAAATATTGGAGTAATATAAAATAATAAAGTACACACAAAAAAAAAAATTCATAATTTTTTATGAAAAAGTTCATATTTTTAAAGGTTCATACTAATTATGAAATTTACTTACTATTTATGAAGTGTTCCTAGTTTCCCTACACTCAAAAAAATAAGTTAGTAGAAAAGTTAGTAAAACGTCTTGTAAATCAGGTATACTATTTTTTAGCAAATATTTTTGCTAAAATCGTGTTTTCAGCTAAAATTTTTGTTATACTTATTCAGCACTTAACTGTTTTATACTAATGCTTTACTAATATACTAATGTTTTACTAATTAATTTTGCTAAAAAAAATTGTGCTGATAAGCAGATGTCGCGGCATGTCAAGATGTAGTAGAGAAGAGGAAAATGATATTAAAAAGTACAACTCTAACAAGACAAGTAAAAAAATCAACCATGAAAAAACATATACAGACATGTAGACAGAGTAAAGAGAAAGACAAAAACACACATCTTAGGTAGATTTGTATGGTTTCTTTTTCTTATTGCAAAAAAAGGGTTGTTTTTTTCGTTTCGTTTGTTTTGTTTATTTTTTCGTTTCGTTTCTAGAATTATCTTCGGCAGTTTCGTCATAGCATCATTAAGACAACCATTGATGTAAGTAGTTGAAAGAAAATTTTTGTTATGTTATATATATTTATTTCTATATATTTTCAGATATTAAATTAATTCATGTCGTCAATGTGGGAAAATTAAAATTGTTATATTTCGTTATTATAGTAAATTATTTTTAAAAGAATCACAAAAATATGTTTTATGATTTTCAGCAAATAAATTAACTAAATTACAATTTTTCTACAAATTTTTTGCGTTTTTTTCAGTCTACTAAAATTCAGCAAAAAATTTATTAATTTTTACCAACGCTTTTTTATTTCTAATCTACTAAGTGTTAGCAAAACTTTTGCTGAATCTACAAATTTTGTTGCTAAAAATCAGCTCGCTGATTTTCAGCAAAAGATTTTGCTGACATTAGCAACTTTTTTGCTAGCATCCTCCTGACTAAAATTTTGCTGACTCAGCAAAATTTTTTGCTGACTTTACAAACTTTTTTTTATGAGTGTAGCATTTATAAAAAGGTACATAAAATAAGAGCTGTTAAATTTGGATTACGATTAGTAATCAATTAAATTACATTTTAGAAAGAATGGTATTGATTACATAATTCTCTTTTGAACAATTCCTGATTGTTAATTAATTATGATTACAAATAATCCAAAAATAATCAAGATTAATTAGGATTACGAGAAAATAATTAAAAATAATCAAAAGTAATCAAAAAAATAATTGACTACTTTCAAGATTTATTTTTGATTGTTTAAGATTATTTTTTAAAAATATTGAATTTACATCATTTTATACATACATTTTATTAAAAATGTTAAGTTTTCTTTGATCTTCTTTTATTTTATTCTTTTTAGTTTAAACGAGCTTAAGATCATTTATTTATTAATTATTTATTTCCTTCAACTGGAGCTGAAGACATTAAGGGCGTGTTAAAAAAATCATATGTTGCCAAATATCGTCAGCACTTACATTATTATTTAAATAGCTGAAGAACTGATGTTTTATTAGCGTAAAAACTGTAAAGTGTTTCTAAAACTCTGCTGATTATATTCTCGACAGTTAATTCGGACAATTTTGAACTTATTCTCTGTCATTTCATTTTGATGCTTTGGGTTAGTACTGTTGCTGCAATTGCAATATTTGCCTCAGGCTTCAACATGAAATATGGTTGGAACCTTTCTATTAACCTCTGCCCATTTGTAAAATAACAGATGACAATTGCTGCAGCTCCTGGGATCTGCTTAGTTCCAACGAGTAGCAACGGGCAAAAGCAACGATCCCAGATGTTCTTCAATTATTTCCGAAGACCTTAGCCACTTGCACTTCTTTCGTAAGTTGTAGCATTTATCGAATGTCTAATAAAATTCAATTTTTTTTTTTTAATTTCTGACGATTTTTTTTAAATTTTGACGATTTTTAATAATTTTGACGATTTTTAATAATTTTGTAGATTTTTAATAATTTTGAAGATTTTTAATAATGTTAACGATTTTTTAAAATTTTGACGAATTTTTTAAATTTTGACGATTTTTATTTCATGTAAAAAAATGTATTTGTGCAGTATTGCCATAATTTCGCAAAATAAAAAAAAAAAAAAATTAAAAACAATCAAAAGTAATCTTTGAAAGTAGTCGAATTATTTTTTGATTACTTGTTATTATTTTTGATTATTTTTGATTATTTTCTTGTAATTTTTATTAATCTTGATTATTTTTGGATTATCTGTAATCGTAATCAATTAGTAGTCGTACGAATCTGAAAATAATCGTAATATAATCATAACTGCTCCTTTAAAAAAAAAAAATAATCTAATTACTAATTATTACGATTAGTAATCATTACTTAACAGCTATGCATAAAACTCCCAGTACATACTATTGCAATTTATAAAAGTTTTCTTAAATATTAGGATTTTGTGCATTGGCAAATTTCTTAAGTACTTTTTCATAAATATTAAGTGTTTCTACATATATTTTAAGAACCTTGTCATAAATTACGAGACACAAAATTTCCCAGTATTTTTTATGAACTGTTCATAAATGTTATGAAAAAATTCCTAAATTAGTACATTGGCAAATCTTTCATAAAATATTATAATTTAATTTTGTGTGTATATTTTATAAATACAGACGTGAGTTCAATTATTTAAAAAAGTCATTAAAAAATAAACTTTTTCAAAATTTTGAAATTTGGTAATTTATAACAATCCCGAGTAAAAATAATATTATATAATAACTAGGGCAAGGAAGTTCATGCATGTGTGTAGTCAGTCAGCCAAAATCGATTTTGACCAAATACTTTTCCGAAACAAAGAATTTACAACAAAATGGCATCGATTTGTAGTATCATATTTTTCTATATTTTGTTATAACTGCATACTTTTATATATTTCGCCAAAAATGCATATTTTATGGCATATTTTGGCATTTTTTGTTGCATATTGTTTATATTTCAATTTAATTGTGCATTTTTTTATATTTTGTAAAAATTTAAATTAAGTTTTAATTAAAAATAAACGAAAAAAACCTTTGTAACCCAGAACATAGCATCTTATTGTAAGACACTTATATTTTACTCCATTTTTAATCCATGAATCGATTTTTAAAAATAAAAAAATTGTACATGCATTTTTTGGATTTATATTGCATATTTTTAGATTTTCAGTGCATATTATTTGGTTTTTTGTACATATTTAGATTTAATTGCATATTTTGCATTATTTACTGCATACTTTAAGCCCCTATAATAATTTCAATAGATATTTTAAATGAAAATTTTTAAGTTGATATTAAAATTTTGTGAAGGATATTATGAATTTCGAAACAAATACGTCACTTTTCCGCAACTTAAAAAAAATTTAATTTTTTCATGGGGAAACACATTGTTTTGTTTAATCCCATATATTAATTTAATTCTGCTATTTCACATATATATTGCCGTATGGTATAATATATTGTAAGATACAATTAAATATGCCACTTTAAGAGAAATTACAGTGGCAAGTAAAACTGCATCTAACTATACATGACGTCATACTTAACTATACTAAATTTTACAAACCGGGATCACATAATATAATATTATAAAATATTATTTAGTTAGAATATTGTTCTACCTCAAGTCCAATACAATACAATATCATATTGTATTTTATTTGTTTTGTTTGTACTGTCATGATAGACAATACAATTGTTTCATAGGCATCACCCTATGTTTCAGATGTCCGCAAAAGAAAACGATAGTTGGCTTAAATCAAACGGAGACATACAAAATCAATTTTATGAGAATTTGTCTGTCTAAGCCTCATTTTCACAATGTCCTGTTAACTACTAACTGAAACTTTAACTGACACATGTTTTGTTGTTTTCACATAAATTTTGCATTAAACTGTTTATTAAATTTTAACTGGTCATTAAGTAATCGGGCATTAGTGTTTGAACTGGCTGATTTGGTAAACAATATATATTGATATGTATATTGATATGTAAAAAAAGTTTTGATTTTATTATTAGGTGTACCAAATAAGCTAGTTTATACACTAAGGCCAGACATAGGCGGCGTCAATTACATTTCACAATTACTGACATGTGAAATTTTTTAATAGTATTAATAACTTCGGACCTACGCTTACAATTGTGGGCTAAAACGCTTCCGTATGAAATTTGTAAAATTTGAAATGCCAAACATTGGGATTAGTAACAACATTAGGGAAATTACTCAATTACACCCAATTACATGCAATTAGACGTAAAAAAGTAATTGGTATGTAATTAAATGAACAAATATTGGTATTATGTCCCATGTCTGGTATTGGCAACATAGAAAACTTTTCAAGGAAGCGTTTAAGCCAACAAGTGTGAGCGTAGGTCTGAAATTATTAATTATATGACAAATTTCATTAGTGAATGATTGTGAAATGTAATTGACGTCGCCCATGTCTGACTAACACAGAAAAAACTAAAAACGGGTTTCAATTAAAAAATTTATTGAATCAATTAATATTTTAATTGATTTTGCACCTATCACGGCAATGATACTATCAATTAAACCTTTTATTAAAATTAAGAAGGAAACAAAAGTTATAAAAAAAATATGATACTCACAAAAAAAGTGTGTGATCTATACGTTGGTATGTGTGTTTTTTGCAATGCTGATTCTGTTTGTGTGTGTGCTTGGTTTGTTTGTTAACTTTAAATGTATTTGGTATTTTATACTGAAAATTTTCTATTTATGCATACAGTGTATGAAAATATAATATGATAAATGCGTCTAAAATAAAATATGTATTTATATATTTAAAAGTCAATAAAAATCTTTATTGATTCAATTAAATATTTGTTTAGAAACAAATTAAATTCAAATCAAATCTTTACTTAAATATTTTAGGTTGATCATTTTTTCTGTGTAAGGCACACAAATTCTTATAAAGTTGATTTGGCTGCTGTATGTAATGTATCGGTTTAAGTTAAGCCAATTGTCGTTTTCTTTTGCGGACAACTGAAACAATTATGAAACAATTATATAATAATAGTTTTACTCGGGTATGTATCTATTAAAATAACTCATATTATTTTTGTTAAATATGTTAAAACTTTAACAATACTGCCGATTTATGGTTACAGTAAACAAAAATTTCTTCATAAAAAATCACTTTCCAAATCGCTTTAGCGTTTGGTTTGTTAATCTATATATATAAAATAGAATGTGTGTTTGTTTATTTGTTTGTTTGTTTGTTTGTTTGTTTGTTTGTATGTATGTATTTTATAGGAGACCAGACCACTGGACCGATCTTCCTGAAATTTTCACAGTATGTAACTGGAACTCCGGAATGGTCAATAGGATACTTTTTTTTTGGCCACGCCCACTATTTCATTATTTGAAATTGTATACACATGATGCTTTCGCCTTGGGATAAAAAGCTAAAATTTTCACCATGTGTTCTTTGGAACATGACAAAATTTCCTGTACTTTTACTTTTTAAAATTTTGACCAGAAACGTGGTAAAAGGGGGGATAAAAGTGGGAAAAAGTCTCCCCTTTAGCGGCCTCACCGAACCCTTTACGATAGATAGCTGAAATTTTCACCATATGTTCATTCGGATATAACCCAACTTTCTGCAGTTTTACTTTTTGGAATTTTGCTCAGGAACGTGGTAAAAAAGGGGATAATAGGGGAAAAGTCTCCCCCTCAGTGGCCTGACCATACCACTGGACCGATCTTCCTGAAATTTTCACAGTATGTAACTGGAACTCCGGAATGCTCAATAGGATACTTTCTTTTTGGGCACGCCCACTTTTACGCCCACTATTTCATTATTTGAAATTGTATACACATGATGCTTTAGCCTTGGGATAGAAAGCTAAAATTTTCACCATGTGTTCTTTGGAACATGACAAAATTTCCTGTACTTTTACTTTTTAAAATTTTGCCCAGGAACGTGGTAAAAGGGGGGATACAAGTGGGAAAAAGTCTCCCCATTAGCGGCCTCACCGAACCCTTTACGATAGATAGCTGAAATTTTCACCATATGTTCATTTGGATATAACCCAACTTTCTGCAGTTTTATTTTTTGGAATTTTGCTCAGGAACGTGGTAAAAAAGGGGATACTAGGGGAAAAAGTCTCCCCCTCAGTGGCCTGACCATACCACTGGACCGATCTTCCTGAAATTTTCACAGTATGTAACTGAAACTCCGGAATGCTCAATAGGATACTTTTTTTTTGGCCACGCCCACTTTTACGCCCACTATTTCATTATTTGAAATTGTATACACATGGTGCTTTAGCCTTGGGATAGAAAGCTGAAATTTTCACCATGTATTCTTTGGAACATGACAAAATTTCCAGCACTTTTATTTTTAAAAATTTCGCCCAGGAACGTGGTAAAAGGGGGGATAAAAGTGGGAAAAATTCTCCCCATTAGCGGCCTCACCGAACCCTTTAGGATAGATACCTGAAATTTTCACCATATGTTCATTCGCATATAACCAAACTTTTTGGAATTTTGCTCAGGAACGTGGTAATAGGGAAAAAGTCTCCCCCTCAGTGGCCTCACCAAACCCTTTGGGATAGAAAGCTGAAATTTTAACCATGTGTTCTTTCTGATATGTCCCAACTTTGGAAAATTTACTTTTTACAATTTTGATACATAACGTGGTAAAAAGGGGGATAATAAGGGAAAAAGTCTCCCCTTTAGCGGCCAGACCAAACCCTTTGCGATAGAAGGCTGAAATTTTTACCATGTATTCTTTCGGATATGTCCTAACATTCTTAAATTTCACTTTTCCCAATTTTGCTCAGTGACGTGCTAAAAAGGGGGATAATAAGGGAAAAGTGTTCTTTCGGATATGTCCTAACTTTCTAAAGTTTCACTTTTTAGGATTTTGCTCAGTAACATAGTAAAAAGGGGGATAATAAGGGAAAAAGTCTCCCCTCTTACCGGTCTGACCAAACCCTTTGCGATAGAAGGCTGAAATGTCCATAATGCTTTTCATTCGACTTTGACCCAACTTCCTGGAATTTCACTTTATATAATTTCCATCAGGAATGTGGTAAAAATGAGGATAGTAGAGGCGAAAATTTTCACCATGTGTTCTTTGGGATATGACCCAACTTCCTGCAGTTTATCCATCATCCCAAAAACTAGGTCTAAGGCACGCTAACAACGTAGCGGGCTGCGCCCGCTACGTTGTTAGCGTTCTGATAACGTTCTACCAAACCCTTTGCGATAGAAGGCTGAAATGTCCATAATGATTTTCTTTCGACTTTGACCCAACTTTCTGGAATTTCACTTTATATAATTTCCATCAGGAATGTGGTAAAAATGAGGATAGTAGAGGCGAAAATTGTCACCATGTGTTCTTTGGGATATGATCCAACTTCCATCCAGTTTATCCATCATCCCAAAAACTAGGTCTAAGGCACGCTAACAACGTAGCGGGCTGCGCCCGCTAGTTAACTTAATAAAATAAAGCTTTAATTTCTAACAGTCAAAACATCCTCAAGAAACTAATTAGATTAATAATATTCATAAAAAATAAAGAAAAATTGTGAACAAGTCAAATAAAAGGAAACTCTTTAAAATGAATTGTTATTCATATCATTAAAATACAATTTATACAAAAGCGCATATTAAAAAATAAAAACTTCATGAACGACGACAAAGAAAAAAAAAAAAAATAATATTGAAAGAAAAACTATTTAAATAAAATGGTTGAATTTGATGCAACTGATGATGCCAATGCCGAGCTTTTAAATAAGCTAAAACATCTCGATGTACGAGTTGAAACTGTTGAAACTAATCATGGAATATGTAAGAAAAGTTTTTGGAAATCTTTGAAATTAAGAGCAGCACTAAATCATGTTGGTTTATTAGTTGGACTATCAATATATTGTGGTGTTGGTGGTATGGTAAGTAGAATATAACAAAAGAAACAATTTAAATTTAAATATATTTCAAAGAAAATTGCATTTATGCAAATATAAATGTTTGCAGAGAAGTATGAAAGACAAATGAAAGAAAAAGTTAAATGGACATTGACATGAATTTAATAAATACAATAATTGTATACTTTATCAAAAAACATGATCAGGAATATCTTAAAATGTTTAAAATTTTAACTTCCCGATCAAAAAAAAAAAGTACATCTCAAATACAAAATCAGATCTCATTTGATATAGATCGATATTTATTCTTATCCACACTCACAAGAACTTTTCCATAAGAAATCAACAGTTATTTAAAAGTTTAATCGGTAAAGTTGTTTCAATGGAATATACAGTTAAATTAACAAAGAAATATATTTTTTAACGTTCTGTCTGTTATTCAACAAAAAAAATAAACAAAAAACGGACTTTCCGTAATAGTTAAAATATTCAGTTAAAATTTTCTATTCAAAACAAAAAGTTGTTATGTTATATTGAGTATTGAAATAAACGAAAACAATCTATTGTTTTTATGGATTTTGTCAGTTAATTTTTCAACAGTTGAAAATAAACTAAAAAATACAATTGTTTTAAACGAAAAGTAAGTAGTCCTGTTTTTAACTGATTTTCAGTTGATTTAATGGTTATATTCAGTAGTCTTTACGGACAAAATATTGTGAGTGCATGTTTTTCTCAAAATTGGTTTTTCTTTTAATATTGAAAAAAACAACGTGTTATGGGCTTCATTATGAATGTAGTATAAAATATAAAGCAATGTGTCAGTTCCGTTTTAATTTATAAATTATATTTGTGTAGTAGGGCTATAACGTTTTTACTTGACACCACAATATAGACAATACTGCACTGATAAAAATATATTTGTCTGTTTTTAAATTTAAGTTTGGAGAAAAAACGTTCGTCACTGATACCAAAACCTAAAATATGACATTTTTAGCAATTTCCAAAGATATTTTTACAATATCCGTGAATAATTATATACTTTATTATACACAAATGAAGGGTCGAGACTATAAGAA
Source organism: Delia radicum (assembly GCA_021234595.1). Classification (NCBI taxonomy): domain Eukaryota; kingdom Metazoa; phylum Arthropoda; class Insecta; order Diptera; family Anthomyiidae; genus Delia; species Delia radicum. The sequence goes on from CM037852.1 coordinate 106,717,651, forward strand.
ACTTTAATACCAAAAAGTTCGATTTCCAGAAATTAAGTGAAATTTTTAAGACTTCAAATATTAAAAAAAAAAAAAAAAAATCGCAACAATCGCAAAACTATTAGATTGTGTTAAATTTATTTTCAGGACTCGAATTATTTTTAATTTATCATCATTTTTTGGTGCACAGCTTGGATTGGGCCGTTCACTATTTTCTTTCATTCAACTAAATCACACAAATTAAAATTTTATGTAATTTTTACTTTATATTTTCTAACGCAGAGAATGCTATGTCATATTACTTTGGATATATGCAAAATGCTAAAAGTTATATCCCTAATGTTTTCTTAAAGTCAAACTTTATAAAAGCGAAAGAAAATAACGTAAACCACCTCAATTGTATATTATTTAGAAGGCCTTTTTAAAAAACGTTGGGTAATAAATTTAAAATTATTACCCAACTTTTTTATTTTGATATTGATGAAATATATTACGGAACTCCTGGTTACGCAGTACCACATTTTTAATTTTTTTGTATTTTCATGCTAAATAAAGTTTATAATGAAAAACAGCATATTTGTGGATTTGTAATCCAGTTATTGAGCAAAAAAGGTGAAAAATGGGGGAAAATGGGCATTTTTGTGATTTTTAATACACCGGATGCACTTTTTTCGGGTAGTATTGATCCTCATTTTTTTCTCCTATTCAATATCTACAACTTTGCTTCAGACACAAAAGAGATATTCCGTACGGTATACCGAGTTATAACCGTGTTAAAATATAGAAAAAGTACTAAAAATCCGCCTTGAGCCAATTAAATTCGTATGTCCATTACATTACTACTGTAGCTAACTTGACAAAACGAATGATGCAGAAGTTCTTATTTTTGGGGCTACTTTCACATGCAGTTCTCAGAATTGAGTCCCAAAACAATTATTTATTATTTGTTTTATATTGAAAATATTATAGTTACATGAGTAATTTTAAAATTTTAATCGAGTAAGTTTAAAACTTCAAAATCGAGTTACTCGTTTACTGGAACAAAACCAAACCCGAGTAATTTTAATACCCTAGTATCCAGTAATATCCGATTATATCCCACAAATATATTACCGGATTAAGTTAGATCTCAAAATATACTGTCGGATGAATTTAAAATCTACTTGGATCTAATTAGATCCAAAAGGATACGACATTTTTGGTGGATAGAATGAGTTATTTTGAGATTAAATTGGATTTACATATATGTAATGATATATATTATTTTTAATAAATATATATAAAAAAAATAATTTGGACTTCTGCGCATATATAATTATATATGGGGTTATATACTGCAATATATAATTATGTCTTGTACGCATGGAAAATATTAATTATATAGGACCATATATAATCATATCTCAAACTAAATTGTTAATCTTAATGTCATGTATAATTAAATCTTGAATATCATTATTCATAAGGCACCATATATAAGCATATATTATATAACATACAAATTTTTTTTATAAGACAGCATATATTATTATATCATAAATTAAATAGGTTATATGTTACCATTTGTAATTATATATTGTGTTATATATGAGAATGTATTATTATATATGACAATAGATCTATCATATCTTATTATGTGTAGTATATATGCTTAATATCTTATTTCACAAAGATTAATATATAACAATATATCGTAATATATGTTACCACATAAGAAATATATAATAATATATGAATATGCAAGACACCATATATAATCACATATTATTATATACTTTAGGATTAAAAACATAAAACCATATATATTTTTTTTCTCGAGTTGTGTAAAAATTTATGTAGATTATAAATTTGCGTTCTTAAATTTAAAAGAATGCAATCATTTGATTTTGTCTTAAAAAAGATTCTTAATTCAAACAGAAAAAACCTAAATAGGGTTTAATAAAATATTTGTTGATTCAATTAAAATTTTAATTGAATTTGGTTCTATTAAGGAACTTGCAGTATCAATTAAAATAATTTGCAGCTATGATTTAGAATCAATTAAGATTTTAATCATATACATTAAAAATTGAATATTGTTTTTAATTTCAAAAAAAATTTTATTAGATACTCCCAGTGTAAAAACGGTAATGAAATATCATGACTTTTCCACCCGTAATTAAACCAGCTTACTCTGGGCATTACTTTAATACAAATAATTATGACTTACTAATAACTACTTAAATTTTCCATTATTTCAATACAACAAATAATGCATTACCCATTAGTATTTATTTTTTGTTAATCTATTTTTGAACTCCTTATTTTTTAACTCTTATAAGTATATATATAACTATTTTTTTAAATTATTTGTAATCTGGAAAGTAATTACATTTTGTGCAAGCAAGTCATTATTCCCAGTGTAGAAAAGCATTACTATGTAAGTGGTTATATAAGTACATATTTGGTAATGTGAAGTACTTGCAATTGCCATTACAAATCTCATTACTTTTATATGAAGATGTCGGGCAAAATAATGACATATTATTACTAAACACCTTACGCAAAATATATTTATTCGGTCATCAAAATAGCAGTGATTCTAATAATCTTTTAAAAAAGTATTTATAACGACGAATAATCGCAAATAAAATCGTAGAGTTTTATGTTTTATTACTAAATGCAAAGGAAACAACAAAAGATATTTTATTCTTATTCGCAAGAGGTCGCTGTCATCACAAAAACCATAAATAAGCGCATAAGTATTTAATAATGTAAGTTTATGATAAATAGTACGATAATTTGTTATTCATTTAAGAATTGAAATGAACTAATCAAGTCCGCTCAAATAATAATTTAACGAAAAGTGCGACGTAATTACGATGATGTATTAGTGACTTCAGCCTTTTTTAACGCTGCGCGATTTAAAAGGCGTACCAAACTCCACTTGTTTACATAAACTGTTGATAGACATTTTCATTATTATAACAAAAATGAATGCAGATCAAGAAAGACCATAAATATTTCTTTCAGAATTGTATATATTTTTTGGCCTAAATACGAAATTTAAATTGTCATATGCATATGTAAAAGTTTCAGGACACAAGACAAGTCACAACAAGATCTCCAATATCGGTCAAAGTTCACTAAAGGACTTCGAAGGGATTTTTAATAGTTTTTAGTAATTTTTGTTAGTAAGCTTCTGCAAGCTAAAGGTACGTTATAGTAGTAATAGGAAATAATTTCAACAAATATATAAAATTTTTCATACTGATATGATCTATCATTACAAAATAGATTAGAATTCGCAATTTTTGGGATTCGAAAAGGACATATACTCGATAAATGTCTGTTAATTTGTAAAGAATTAACTTGCTGGTAATGGGGTCAATTAAATTAATCGATAATTCCTCCATCCAAACTCAATGTTATTTAAAATTTATGTTGTAACAGAAAGTATTTCGTCAGCCGATCCTAACTCACAAGCCATCACGAAATTTCTAACCTCGCCACGGATGCAGGTTCGAAACTATTTAACAGGGAATGCCAAAACATGGCTGGTTTATGAAATAGACTCTTTACAGCTCTGTTCAAGAATTTTGTCCAAATAACAAATTTTTGGCAAAAAGGTTGGATTTGTATATATTATTAATATTTACACATTTGATATAAAATTACATACTCTTTTTTAAACTTTCCCAAAAATTGTATTAAAATGGAAGTTACGTATATCATTATAGGCTGTATTTACTAAAATACGCTCTCAAAATGGAGAATGGAGTATTTTTGACAATATAAAAATCAAATGATCTAAAACGGTTATAAAATAATCGTATGGCACAACATCTAAAAAAATTTAGAACAATAATGAGTCTAAAAATAAATTTTCAAAAAACCGAATTAAATAAAAAAAAATTTTTGTTTTATTGAAAATTTTTTTTTTTTTAAATAAAATGTGCCACACGGGATTTGAACTTGGAACTCCAGGTTGTCAGTCAAGCGATCTACCATCTGAGCTATCTCGACATGTTATATTTGGTAGATAAAAACTTAAGTAACTTGCTTGCACAAAAAGTCATTACTTTCCAGCTTACAAAAAATCAAAAATAAGTGGTTATATATATACTTACTAGAGTTGAATAGATAATAAGTCTGAAAATAGATTTTTATAAAATTTTGAGATCGTTACAAAAAATTATTATTTTTGTATTGAAATAATGGGAATATGAACTAGTCATTAGTAAGTCCTTATTATTTGTGTGTACAGAGAGTAAGCTGGTGTCATTACTGGGAGTACGAAAAGTAATGATATGTCATTACCGTATCTACACTGGGATGCGATTAAAAATAGTCGAAACTCAACCTTTTTCCATAATTTAAAAAAAAAAAAATTCAAAAATATATCTTTTTTTAAATGTTTGTAGAAATAAAATTTTGATACACACTGAAAATTGATCATCGTTGATCAAATGATTTACTATTACAATATAATTTTGATTTCGGTTATATAAAATTCATTGTATTAGTAAAATATTTTTGTTTATGATTAATAATTTGAAATTATAACTAATAGAATGATATTTATGTTATAAGGATCTGATTTCACAATCAGTTTATTTAAAAAAAAAATATAATCTAAGTTAATAGTAACAACTTGTTTAAAATCGTGCATTTTTTACCTTGAATTTACAATGGCAAATACAATTTACATTTTAGTTGTAACATCCAATATTTTAATGATAATTATTTACTAATGCTTTCCTAAAAATGTTCTACCGAATGATGGTTACATATATCTTTTTAAAACAAGTTCTATAAATTTAAAGATACATAGATTTTCAGTTGGGAAACCAAAAGTGAAAAAAACAAACAAAAAATATCAAAAATGAAATATGCAAAATATAAAAAATTCAAGCAGTATTAATTATATCTAAAAATTTGTTTAAATACATATTTATTATCGCGTTTAAGATAATTACACATAAATTCATGATTCCAGAATATTGGCGATTTAATAAAATTAAGGTAACTAAGTTTAGTAAACGGATAATCTCTTAGAACAATATTATTTATTATTTGACATTTTTCTTTCTAGAACAAATACGGATCTAAAAGTTTCCCCTTTTCCTAATTATGAAAGTATCAGTGAACTTAAAAATCAACAAGGATGTACTCGTACCACTTAAAATAAATGCATTTTATCAGTATGCAAGGGGCAATATATTTGGAGCTTTCAGAAAACTTTGAAGAATATAGGACATTTCTAAATAAACTTTCCTCTGAAACCAAGTTTTTTTATTTTTGGAAAAAATTGCCATTTAAAGATGGAGGATTTTTTTTATCAAAGCTACCATTTTTCTCACAATTTTCTTGAAATTCAGTAGTTTTTTTTATGTAACAAAAAAAAAAACAAGTTCTCTCCCATCCTAGTTCTAGATCATCTACATCTTTTTAATATATTTTTCAGTTCAAAAACTTAATTTTTTTATTTTTTTAATAAAAATAAAAAAATTATTGGAAACAGTATTTTTTTATTTTATTAATTAATTCGGTTGAGTCTACAAAATCAATTCGGTTGGAACAACTTTCATATATTAATTTACAAATAAATAAGTCTGTATCTATCTTCATGCAACTACCAAAATTCGGTTGGCAATGAATTCTGTTGACACAACGAATTTGTTGTCTGTGTGTAGGTATATTTTGTTTTACATCAACGATACTTAAGCATTTAAAATTTCCTAACTTACTAACATTTAGCAGTTTAACTGTAAATTTCTTCAGTAGAAAACCTTTAATTAACTAGTTTTTTTTGGAAATATTTGCATTCAGGGAACATCTGCTGTAAATATTTGTAGTTGGTTGAGTTGTACTACAGTATTCTAATTTTTAAGTAAAAAAAACAGTCATTTGTAAAAAAAAATTCAGTTCTCACTACAATAGCAGTTAATTTAAAAAAACAAACCACATCAAATTACTGTATTACACAGTACAACATTTCTTAGCTGATTGATTCGGGACTCAATTCTGATAATTTTTTGTGAAATTAGCCCCAAAAATAAGAACTTCTGCATCATTCGTTTGGTGAAGTTACATCAAAAAAAATTTTAATAATTTTTTGAAGTTAGTAAGTATCGTATTGGGGAATTTGTCACGTTTTCGGATCTTTTGTTTGACATAACTCGAGAACCACTAGTCGGATTTTGCTGAAACAAATTTAGAAAAATCAAGAATTACAATTAGTTTCATCTGTTCATATAACGTTTTGCTACATAAGCAACAGTTTCGCAGTTATAAATAAATGTATGAAGAAAAAACATATTTTTTTCCAAAAAATTTAAATTTTTTTTTTTATTTCATAAAAAATACAAAATGGTAAACAGTGTCAAGTTCTATTACTTTCACGTAAAGTCACATAACCTATGAACAAAATGAGACATAAATCATTAAAATCGATGAACGGGTTACGCTTTTAGTCACAGTTAAGTGAAGGTATGACTTTCAAAAATTTGTTCGAGATATGCACAAAATTCTTTGGAAAAAACATTGATGACTTTTTATGATTCTCAGAATTAAAAAAAAAGCAATAAACAAAAGGTTATTTGATTTTTATGATTGCGGTAGCAAAGTAATAAGCGCTAATAAATGTGCGTGGACAATTAAAAGGAAAAAAGAAGAGTGCACTTTTTTAATTATTTGGGTTTTTCCGTTAGTTACCTGCATGATTGTTTTACAGAAATTGCACCCACATTTATGAGTGCTCATGTTTTGAAACGTTTCGAAATATGTGCCCATTCATAAGTACCTGTCAGTAAAATATTGAAAAATACGTAGTATTTATAGGTGTTCATTGATCGATTTTTGTCATTCAAAAAGTGCCGACGAACGCGAAAAGTACAAGCGATTTTTCTCCGGTTTTTTCAAAGTGAATAACAACAAAACATATAATATATTTCAATATGGAAAATAACAAGTGCCCAAAATTGGATGATTTTTGGCACTTGTTGCGCTTTTTACTTTGCTACCGCAATCATAAAAATCAAATTACCTTTTGTTTATTACTTTTTTTTAATTCTGAGAATCATAAAAAAAGTCATCAATGTTTTTTTCAAAGAATTTTGTGCATATCTCAAGCAAATTTCATTCGATTTTCATGAGTTATGTCTCATTTTGTTCATAGGTTACGTGACTTTACGTGAAAGTAATAGAACTTGACACTTTTTACCATTTTGTATTTTTTATGAATTAAAAAAATAAAAATTTTAATTTTTTAGGCAAAAAATATTTTTTTTTTCTTCATACATTTATTTCTAACTGTTGCTTATGTAGCGAAATGTTATATGAACAGATGAAAGTAATTGTAATTCTTGATTTTTCTAAATTTGTTTCAGCAAAATCCGCACAGAGAAAAAAGATTCATCGTGACAACCGAATTTCTTGCCAACTGAATGGTTTGGTTGCAGCAACCGAATTATTTGGTTGCCACAACCAAGTGTGTTCTGACAGAATTGAAATATATTGTGTCAACCGAAATTATGTTGTGTAAGCCGAATTTCTGTTACCGCAAACAAAAATATCGGCGCCTCCGACCAAATCATTCAGTTGGCAAAAAATTCGGTAGTCACAACGAATCTGTTCTCTCTGTGCGAGTAGTGGTTCTCGAGTTATGTCAAACAAAAGAGCCTAAAACGTGACAAATTCCCCTATACGATACTTACTATCTTCAAAAAATTATTAAAATTTTTGTTGATGTAACTTCACCAAACGAATGATGCAGAAGTTCTTATTTTTGGGGATACTTTCACAAAAAAATTATCAGAATTGAGTCCCGAAATCATGTGTTGTACTGTGTTATGATTTCATATTCATTTTTTACAGTAGTTTTTTTTTATTTAAAAAATGAAAACAAATAAATGTTTTTTTATTTTGCACTGCGTATATGGTTCAACTTTTGAACATCAAAAAACAAATGACAATGTTAGCTTAATTTACTGAAACGTAAGTCCTACTTTTCTCAAGTGAAATTTCATTTAACTTTTTTTGTGCCATTTTAAACTTGCCTTATCATGAACTTGATTGCAAAAGAATTAATATAGTTTCTGCAAAAGAAATTATAAAATTTTGGACTGCTTTTTTAGTCCGAGAGTTAATGTGTTAGTATCATTTTAATATAGATCCTTTTAAGTTCTGCTTTCCTTTTCGTACTAATAAAACTTTGTTTGCGTGTTAGTTTAATAAATTGCATTCCTTCAATTCTTAAAACATTTAAATGTTGCTTCTTCTTAAAAATAAAAATAATGCCAACAACTTTTTAAGGCAGTTATTTAACAAATAGTCAAAGTATTTGAGCTAGTTTTTCTTTTATGTACAAAAAGTGTTTCCTTAAAATAATACCTTCCAAATGTCGCCAGTGATTTTATTTTAGCTGAGACATTTTAAAAGGTTCGCTATATTTTTCATATCCAGCATGGATTTTCTACTTTCTTTTTTGTTGTGCTAGTCAATCAAGAGAATTTTTATTGTTCGTTATTTGTCCTTTATTTTACTTTCATATAATTTATTTATATTTAGTTGGTTAGCCAAGTTTGCGTGTTGCACGTGTCAACAAAAAACAAAAAACTGGAAGAAAAAACTTGAGTTTTTCATATTGATTTTCATGTAGACATAACGTTTTTTAACGGATGTACGGACTTTTTGGTTTTGATTTTAATATGTATGTATATAGGCATAAATATTGGGTCATGTTTAACATGCATATTTGATGTTGGATTTAAGTTTTGCCCATGTTAATGTATGTTAATAATTCAATCTTAATTTTTTGGGGTCAACAAATTTTGGCGTCTGATAATAAGCAGAAAATCCTTAATATGTTTAAAACATGTCAAATTAAATTTGTGAATTTAGGAAAACTTCTTATTTTGAGAATTTTATTCTTAGTAAACCATACTCTAAGAAATGCTTATAAATTCACTTCTATATAATATGTAAAATATTAAGTAACATTCTTAAAAATGTCTAAAATTAGACATCAAATGTGTAAAATTCTTGTATACACATTATTGTATGCGAAAATACACAAAAAATGTATGCAAACACATTTTTTTATTTATAATTACACATTTTTCGTCTTATCATAGTAAAATATGCTTAAATATATTAGGCATAATGTTTGAAACTTACAAATATGATTAATAGAAACTGCATATTTTTGAACATTTGAAAAAGTACGCTGAATTCTAAAATCAAAATTAAAAAAAAAACACGAAAAAAACGAAAAAAAACGTAGAAATTAGAAAAAAAATCGCCTTTAGGAAAAAGTATCAAGATTTAAAATAAACTTGAGCCAATATTTATATATTAATTGGTACACAATTTAAAAATCAGTATCAAATTTAAATTCTGCTAAATTTTTGTTGCATACACATTAGTTAGGGCAATAACCAAATTTTACTAATAATTAGTTAATTTTCCGATTATTGTTATACAAAAAATAATGCGTTTGAGGAGGTAAAGTTTCCAGGTGGTTAAAAAAGTTCCCGTACCAAATTTAATAAAGTTTTATTAAAAAGTTTTTTAAATTATGTAAAAAGCGTAATATTTTATTTAATTAAAATAAGATAGTTTTTTGTTATGCACTTATACAATTAGAATACTATGTAGGTAAAGACCACTGCAAATGTAGTTAAAAACAAATGAAATTTCACTTAAAGAAAGGACGACTTACATTGCAGTAAATTCAACTACACTCATAATAATCCATGCTAATAATACGAAAAAAATGTCAAAACAACGAAATCTTTTGTAAAATGAACAAATTTTCGTTTATTTTACAAAATTTTTGGTTCTTTTGACATTTATTTGTATTTTTATCAGTGTAACAATTTCATTTGTTTTCTAATGTTCATAAAATGAACCACAATTGCAGTAAAAATTAACCACATAGTTAGTAAAAAACAATCAAACATTTACTTTTTTTATTTTTTTAAATAACAAAATACAACTTTAAAAAATGAATGTAAAATCATAAAACAGCCATTTGATAGGGTTTGTTTTCTTTTAAATGAACTACATGGTTATTAAAAAATTTATTTTGTTCTACAAATGACTGACATTTATATTAAAAATAAAGAAACTGTACTACAACAAAAATAACTACACATTTTTAAAGTAGAAGTTCCCTGATTGTACTTTCGTCAAACTCACAGATACTCTTTCTACACAGATAGAATTTCGTGGACGAGTTTTGAAAGGTTTTCACTAAACTAATGAAGTTTTATTCACAATGTGAATGAAAAATGTCTAAAACTTTATGAAAAAGTTTCATAGTTTTAATGAAACTATTTTTAATGAAACTTTTTCATTAGTCGTACGAAATTTTTAATAATTAATAGTAAATATGAAATTTTTGATTTAATTTTCTTTAAAACAGCATTATTTAAATGAAAGCTTTCAATGGTCGAGTTCCAGTGACAATTCGTACATCTAAAACAAAAATTCATTTATATCATAAAGATAATTCTCTCAGTGTACTATACTATTAAAAATAAATATTTAAATAAAAATGCTTTTAGAAATTAGCTTCGGTGCGGAAGGTTTTTGTTTCGAATTGATTTAAAAAAAAAACTAAATTTATTATCAGTGCAATATTGACCATAAGGTGGTACCCTGCAATTTTTTGGCAACAAAAAATTATAACCCTAGTGGGCTTGTATGAAGCATGTGGCAATTAAAAATTTTATCACTTGGTCGAAAGCTCACATGGTGAAAATTTAAGCCAAATCGGATAACTCTTTGCCGTCAAAGTTCAAATTTTTAGAAATTCAGTATACTGAACTATGTATAACTAGGGCTATCCTTTTTTTTTACATGAAATCAATACAAAATTTTTTAAAAAATATAAATTTTGAGATGAATTCTAAAAAAAAACACATCAAATTTCGAGTAATGCAAAATTTTCTTAAAAAAGTAATTTGAGATTATGAAATTCGAAAAATTTATATAAAGAATTTCAGACTAGCAAGGAAAGTATCTTTTGTATACACTCATATCTTACTGAAAATTAGATATGTTGTAGAGGAAACTTAACTCATATGTATATTACATTTCTTTTAGCAGCCTAACTTATATTTAGGGGGAAGAAAATCGTTCGAAAGGTTATCGATTTTGAATATTCTAAAAGTTTTTGTGCAGAATCAAATCGACCTCTTGAATACCTAATTCTGATATTGTTACTTTGGAACAAAATGCAAAATATTGAAAAATTTTAAGTAAATTTCTAACCACTTTTTTTTACGACCTTAACATTTGGTTTGGTACTTAGAAAAAAGCAGTTCTGACTTATATTTGTTTTTCTACAATATAGACAAATTCCTTTAAAATCGGGCCAGTTGGGATACTTTCCAAAAATTGTTTATGAACTAATTAAACACTAAGAAAATTATGTGCATGATAATACTTTTCACAGTAATTTAACGAAGTTTCTTTTCATTAGATTAGTACAGTTTTTCATACAATTTTATTCAAATTTTCATATTATATATTAAGAAGTTCATAAAAAGTTTCATAGAAAATAGTTCCATAAAAATTATAAAACTTTTTCATAAAATGGAAAAAATTTTTTTATTAAAACTCGTCTAAAAAATTGTCCCTGTGTAACATGTGATGGACAAAAAGGTGAATTTGAAGAACTGTTTTTCTTCAAAACTCTAAGAAGTTTTCATAAAAGAAAAACGCTCAATTTAAAAATATTTATTTTTTGAACAATATGCAAACTGAAAATTTTTTATATTGAATGTACCTCTTTTGTTATGTGGAAGGTCTCGGATTCTAAGCACTTTTTTTAACAAATCATAGATTTTAAACGGGTTTCCCACATAAATACTTTTAGGTTTCAGGAGTTTTGTTTACCGGTTCCAGCAGATAAAAAAAAGTTTTAATGTATAAAAAACCATCTTTCTCAGAAAGCATTATGTTGTACCCTCATAAAAATACGAAATTATTGTCAAAACTACAAAAACTTTCATAAAAGTAACAAATTTTCGTTTATTTTACAAAAGTTTTGGTTGTTTAGATATTTTTTTTTTGTATTTTTAAGCATGTATTGTTATCAGTGTAGAAAAACTCGCAAGTTCTGAAAACTTTATACAAAATGAATCAAACTTGAGCTTTTCAATGGTAAAATACATTATTTTCTGAAAACGTTTAGTATCAGTACGATCAGTACAACTTTTATAAAATCAGTACAAATCAGTACACTATTCTTTCATCAGCACACGTGACCAAAAATTAGTACATACATGTGAGCACATTTTATTTTACATTGACTACTCTAAAAGGTGAACAAAGTACGAAAGCCCTATAATGTGAACAGAAAAAAAGTCAATGTGTTAGTTGGAAATGCGTAAATACGTTAAGAATTAAATTTTTTCTAAGTTTTGGGATTCCCCTAAACTAAGGACAGAAGATACATAGAAACTATTTTAGTTGCTATTTTTATTTATTTTTATTTTATTTATATATACATATGTAGTATTTTTACATAAATCTTCATACAAATGTATGTAAATAATTTTCTTAATAAATCATTTACTTCTTTTATTCTAATAAGATGTCAATTATTATTTTAATACGTATAATTAGTCTAAACTTATGGCATTATTGATACATTTTGCCTTAAATTTTTGGCATTCGGAAAGGTGAACAGCTCAGAAACGTGAACACTCCCGGTTTTAATTAGTTCACGTTATCGCGAGTGCACTGTATACTGATAAAATCCGTAGGAATGGTCACCCTAACTATAATTGACTTAAAACGATCGATTTGTTGCTACAAAGGTTGACCAAATCTGAACAAACTTGATGTATCAAGTATGTATGATTTTCCTAATTTTTTCCATTAACCCTTTAGGGCTACGGGGGTCAGAATTATCCTTTCATTATAAATAAGGTTTCAGTCTCAAATGTTCAAAAAAAATTACACAGTTGACGTTCATAGTATATTAGGAAAAGACCTAACCACGTGGTTGATTACTAAGAAGACAAGAATGGAGCAAAATTGATTATTAATAGGTTTTTTGTTAAAGTTCTGCCTATTATATAGGCTCTAGCTTTTCTAAAAATTCGGGTTCTGATGAGATCTTTAGCCAGATCTAAATACTAGTATCAACCTAGCTAATATGTTTGATTTGCTTTATTTTTGTAAATATATGGAGGTTGAAAGCTCGTTATAAATTGAAAATAACATAAAAATAATCTCGATGTATATAAAAACAAAAAACTAATATAACTGTAAAGTTTTCTGAAATATTTTCATTAAAATTAACCCTTTTATGCTACAGGGTTCAAAATTACCATTCATTTTATAAAAATTTTGAATTCAAAATTTAAAAAATTATTAAATATTAATCCCGCAATACGAAAATGTAGTTTTTTAATAGAAACATTAACCATTTTCTAACCCGATGGTCTTAATCACCTATTTCCTCAATATGATTTTAAATTAAGAAAATAATACTTAAGTAAATAAGGCTTTTTTAATAGAAACACTAGCCAGTTTGGTTTATTTATGTTATACTTTCTTATGACCACTCCTTAATGAAATTAAAAAATAGTCTTCTAAACATTATTTGCTTGTAATGGAAATGAAACTTAAATTTATTTACCTTTTAGTTAATAACAAAATCAAATTTCAGTTACATTTTTCTTTATAACGGTGACGAAAAAATGATTTTTCATTATAATATTTTTGTATAACGGTAAAAATAAAGTTTTTTTTTATGATTTTGGAACATCTCTGTTTTCAATTGAAACACAAATTTTAATGGGGCATTTTGACCCTCGTAATATAAAAGGGTTAACGTTTCTAAATCAATAATTGTTTTACGCAGTTCATGATAAATATTTTATAATTTTTTTTCGGAAAATTTTGGGTGTAAATGGATCTTTCTGGCCCCCTAGCACAAAAGTGCTAATTGTAATAAAAATATTTCAGAAATCATTAAGGGTACTTCAAACAATAATTTTGTCAACTTTAATCAACATACACTCAAAAAAATAAGTTAGTACAAAAGTTAGTAAAACGTCTTGTAAATCAATTATACTATTTTTTAGCAATTTTTTTTTGCTAAAATCGTGTTTTCAGCTAAAATTTTTCTTATACTTATTCAGCACTTAACTGATTTATACTAATGCTTTACTAATATACTAATGTTTTACTAATTAATTTTGCTAAAAAAAATTGTGCTGATAAGCACATTAATAGTGTGGACGACAACCAGATTGAAAGATATACGCAGAATGAAGCAGATGTCGGGGCATGTCAAGATGTTGTAAAGAAGAGGAAAATGATACTAAAAAGTACAACTCTAATAAGACATATAAAAAAATCAACCAAGGAAGACTTTTGTATCTGTTTTTCATACATAAAACAAAATTGAGGATTAAAACAACTTAAATTTGACAACGCATCACCGGCTTGTGAAAATAATTGTCTATTAATAAAATAAAAGACAAAAGAAAATATTTAAATTTAATACGTATTTCTATAATAAATGTTAATAGATTAATAATCTAGTGTGGTCAAATTGCAAACAAACATATACAGACATGTAGACAGAGTAAAGCGAAAGACAAAGACACACATCTTAGTATGGTTCCTTTTTCTTATTGCAAAAAAAAGGGTTGTTTTTTTCGAAATATCGATTCTTACAACAAAATTCGGTTAATACAACTGAATTTTAGTTGCAACATCCAAAATATTCAGAAATCAAATTTGAATATACATAGTTCTTCTAGCCAAATTTATTGGTTCTATCCACCAAAACACACTTTTCAATTCGGTTGGCACTATATTTTTCTGAGTGTAGTTTTGCTAGGATTTTCTTGTTGGCTTTTAATTTTCTATTTTATTATTAAACCTTTAAATTAAATCAACACCCAAGAAAGACTAAACAAATAAGGTCAAAAAGGTTTTTACTTTAGTTTTTATTTTTAGGCGAAATAATAATAAAAACAATCACATATTGAAGGCTACTGAAATTACTTAACAAACAAGAAAAAAGTCACATTTTATAACAATAAAAAAATAAACAAAAAGAAAGAAGGATATAAAATAACATCTTGAAGAAAATAAAATGGTAAGCCCAAACTACTGATTTAAGAGCAATAAAAAGGGAATACTCGTAAATAAAAAAAAAAAAACAACTGCAATAAATATAAGTCTACTACGACAAAGTTTTATTTTCCATATTGAAGGCTTAATAAAGAGACTAATTGCTTTTACGCACAAAATATAATTGATAAATAACAGTTAAAAGAAAACAACAACGAGAAAAAAAGACAAATTGTAAGACACGCAAAGCCTTAATTAAAATCCCAATAAAGATAAAATTACGTATACGCAGTGTAGTCTGTCTATAGTACTACATGCATAGTCTTTGTATGTGTGTGTATTTCAAAAGAAATCATTGACTACATTTGTTTTAAAAGTGATTAAAGTGTGTTAAGACACCCAACGCAAAAAAGAACTTCGATAAATAAAAAAGTAAAGGAAACACCACAAACAGATTTTAAGCACTTTAATTGTCGTGTTATATTCCCGAGTAAAAACTTTTACATATAATCATTTGAGTGCCTCAAAAAATAAGTGCATGATGCACACACCTGAAAATACACAGAAAAAACTAAAAACGGGTTTCAATTAAAAATTTATTGTATCAATTAATATTTTAATTGATTTTGCACCTATCACGGCAATGATACTATCAATTAAACCTTTTATTAAAATTAAGAAGGAAAAAAAAGTTATAAATAACTTCTACAAAAAAAAAAATATGATACAAAAAAAGTGTGTGATCTATACGTTGGTATGTGTGTTTTTTGCAATGCTGAGTCTGTTTGTGTGTGTGCTTGTTTTGTTTGTTAACTGTATTGTATTTGGTATTTTATACTGAAAATTTTCTATGTATGCATACAGTGTATGAAAAAATAATATGATAATTGCGTCTAAAATAATATATGTAAAGGGTCCGCCAAATAACTTTTTTTTTGAACTCCTGAACCAATTGGACTTTGTATGGCGTCATACCAAGGTCTTTATGCAAAATTCGTCTCAATGATGTCTCCGAAATGTTCAATTGTTGAGAACGACGGTGAATTGATGTTGATGGCGCTTCACGCACACTTTCTGCCACAGCAGCAATATTCTCGGGTGTACGCACTGTTTTTGACTTTCCACGCTTTGGTTTATCGATGAGGATGCCAGTTTCTTTCACTTTTTTCAAAAGATAAGGAACATATGGACCATATTCTTTTAGCGGAAGGATAAAACTAATTATCTGTCAAATCAGACATGAGCTAAGTGTTAACATTCACGAAATAAGCACTAGTTGAAAAAAAACGTTAGATGGCGGACCCTTTATTTATATATTTAAAAGTCAATAAAAATTCAATTAAATATTTGTTTGATTCAATTAAATATTTGTTTAGGAACAAATTAAATTCAAATCAAATCTTTAATTAGATATTTTAGGTTGATTATTTTTTCTGTGTAAGGATTAACATGTTTTATGATGATTCCTAAAATATTCCGGATCTTACGATAACATCCTGTGAGCTAAATCGTTTTTAAAAAACCTCAAAAAACAATATTTTCTGTGAATTAAAAACTAGTTACTGCACATTTTGTTAAAAATATTGTCAAATATCAAAAAGATTAAACAATTATATCGTTCTACACTGAAAAATCATAAAATTCAGCCTCTTGGCTCGAGACAATAAGATTTTTATGGAATTTTTTGATGTTTTTAATGCGCCCACTACATCAATCAGGCGCTGATCAATTAAAATCCAAAGCAGGACACCTCGTCTATTAAAAAATTTTTAGATCTTGTCAAAATTATATTTATCAACCGATTTTCCTTTTTGTTATCTGCTTATAATTTCCAACAATAAATTGGTTTTCTCATGTGCAAAAGTTATAAGAATTTGAAAATCAAAATTTTGCATTTTTGCAATAACCTGGATCAATTTTTTGGCAATGGAAAAGGCAAAATAAGTCCGATTGCTTTGAAAACTATTGGTGATATTAACAAGAAGTTATTTAAATAAAGAAAAAAAAAACTAATTTAATTAATAATTTTTTGGTCAAAAAGGTAGCAAGAATCTTTTGCGTCCAGATCAAAAGTTTCTCTAGGAACACATTTTTTTATTCAAATTTCAACTTTAACCAACTTTTTCTCTGACTGCACCAACAAAATTGGAAAATTAAACACGGGAGAAGGTCCTAAAATTCAGTCCAAATATGATAGAATTATCCTTTTTAACATCGCTTCAGAAGTGGACAAGGCAGCAATAAATGTAAATTTTTTCAAGTGTTTTTGGAATTGTGGGATTTCCTTTAGTCCTATATACAATTTTTAATAAAAACAATAGCAAGGCAAAGCTTAGTACTAAATTTCATTTCAATACGTTCATTAACAAATATTTTATTGCGAAATAAAAGTTAAACTATTTCACAAAATTTAAAAACAATTTGTTTTTGACGGTTGTCCGAAAATTGTAAAATCTAATTTCATGAAGACGTGCAAAATTTGAAGAAAATCTGTTATTATTTAGACATAGTTTACCTACAATATCATATAAACGGAAATTTTATATGGTGTAATTAATAGCAAAATAAACTTTGGGGGTAAATATGTATTCAAAAAGAAAAATGTGACATGTTATGTTTCGAAGTTTTCATAAAAATTGCATTAAAAAAACATCAAAAAAATTACATAAAAATCTTGTTATCTCGAGTCGAAAAGCTGTTTTTAATAGTTTTTTAATACACAATCGAAGAATTTTTAAATAATTTCATGACTTGGTATTGTTACATTTGTAATGTTAGAATAGCGCAGGTTTGATTCTTACTGCCGCTGGTTGTTGAAAAATGTATCATATAGAGACAATCTGACAATTATAAGACACAAATAATAATACAATTTAAATGGAAAATAAATAATTAATAGTGTTTATAATTTTTTAGAGAAAAACGTTTATTCTACTTCTTAACCTCAACCTTTCTAAAATATTTTTTATATTTGACCACATTTTTGACAAAAGGCGCCGTAACGAATTTATAATTCACAGGAAATAGTGCTTTTGGATGTTTTTTAAAAACTGTCTAGCTCACGGGATGTTATAGCAAGAGCCGAACTATTTTAGTAGACATGATATAGTGTAATATCAAAAAAAAAAAAATGTATTTCGTTTTGGATAACACGATATCGTTCATGATAATATATCGTTCCATACCAGATGTAGTTCTTCTTTTTAATAAAACTACATATTGCCGCAGTCTATATATAATTTAATATATTTTCGAATTTCGTCCTTTACTCACACTATAGGCATTATTGAGCTGTTTATGGAAAAAAACCAAACACATTTTTGAGGGCACGTACTACACGCAGTTTTCGTAGTGTATTTTTAAAAGAAGAGTTTAAAAGTTTGGCAATGCTCAGCATGTTATGGGAAAAACCTTTATTAAATTTCCATATATTAATTTCGGCCCACCGCAGCTTCATTTATTTTTAAACAAGTAATTTTATTTATTACTTGTTGTAAATTGAAGGATGTAGTGGAACAAAATTACTCTGTGGGAATTTTATAAATATATTTTCAAAAATATACTCAGCATTACCTAACTTGAGCCCAAGTTTGCACAAATATCTGAAACATACGAATAGCGAACTATAAGTATTATTGATATGTTTTTATTTTTCCCATAAACAACCACCTAGAAAATAGATTCGGCAGTAGTAATCGTATTTGTAGCCAATCAAATGGTTCGGTGGTACATATGCAGCCCAATTCTCAATAACAATTCCGTGAGAATTTTTTCCTATTCCTTGTTCCCCTATTCTTAATAAAATCTGCCCGGGGATTTTTCACTTTTCCCTTATTCTAAACGAATTTCGAAAATGGGAAACTCTTTCCCCGGAAAAAGGAGGTATTACACACAGGGAAAAGATCAGTTTTAATTCGTTCGATATTACATTATTTAAGTTGGTATAGAAATATTTTAGCTGTGTGTGCATACAAATGTTAATCAGGACCAGTTATTTTGTCTAGTACAAGTTTAAAAATTAGCTTAACAAACTAACTTTCTTGGTGACAGACAATTGGTTGATTTCCCTAATTATACAATTTTAAATATGGTTAGAAAAACTACTAGTCTATGCAACCATAGAAAAAAATCTTCAGTAAACACAGCTATTTTATTATAATAATAACCCTTGCTCCCAATTGCCGTAACTATCATACCTTGTTCTGAACAAAATAATTGTTATTTGCTATTTATGTCAAATTAATTATTTAAAAATAACAAAAAGAAAATTGAAACAAAAAAACTGATAGTAAAACATAGAAGTACAAAAATTTTTAATTCTTAGAAAATACGTAATAATATTAAAAAAAACACCATTGTATGGTAGTAAAAAACAAGAAGGAGATGCTGATCTGGTAATCTTAAATTTTGTGTACATAAAAACGCAAATTATTGAGTTGCTCGTTTTTCTTTCAGAATTTTAAACATATTTGTAAGACGGAGGATGACTAAAATGCGCAACAATATTCTTCTTGAATTACAAAAACGGGTGCTTCAAATATGGGGTAAAATTGGAGAAATCTAACATTTTAATAGCAACTATTAAATCCCGGTCTTTGGTCTACCCGGTTACACCGAAAGACCGGGTAGAACGAAAACCAGGGAATCGCAGTAAATCCGGCTACACCGAAAACCAAGTCTACTCGTTAAAGCGGTCAGCGCGATTAAAACAAAGTATTTTTTGCATAAAAACTTATGATTTTTAAACACAAAAATTATTTTTTTTAAAAAAAGTACCTCTTTCAAAAATAAAATATGTATTATTTTCAAAGAAGTTCCTTTTCGAAAAAACTACATTTAAAAAAAGTACCTATTTCAACAAAAAAAAAATAATTTTTAAAATACTCTCTATTTAAAATGGTACTTTTTTAAAAAAGGCTCTTTTATGGAAAAGTTTACTTTTTTTTAAAAAAAAGATACTTTTTTAAAAAGGCATTGTTTTAAAAAGGTAATATTTTGAAAAAGAAATTTTTTTATAAAAGATATTTTTTATAAAAAAGGGTATTGATGTACAAAAATATACTTTTTTGGAAAGAAATACTTGTTTTGAAAAAGTACTTATTAAAAACAATCAGGGTACTTTTTATAACTTGGCTCTTTTTTTGGAAGAAGGTGCTCTTTTTATAATAGTAATTATTTTAAAAAAGGTACTATTTTGGAAAGATACTTTTTTTGGTAAATATATTTTTTTTAAAAAGTCCTCTTTTTAAGAAGATACTTGTTTTTAAGAAAAATACTTTTTTTTTGTACTTCTGTTTATGAAAAGGTACTTTTATGAAAAAGGTACTTTTATGAAAAGGGTATTTTTTTTGAAATGGGTAGTTTTATTTTGAAGAAATGTACTTTTTTAGAAAAAGATATTTTTTTTTAAATGTGTAGTTCTTTTTTTTTTTGGAAATGGAATTTTTTTTTTTCAAAAAGGTACTTTTTTGAGAAAGGATATTTTTTACGAAAAAGATACTTTTTTGAATAATGAGTACTTGTTTGTGAAAAAGACACTTTTTTGAGAAAAGATACTTTTGCGTTTAATAATGTTATGTTTTTATGCAAAACATAATTTGTTCTAATCGCGCTAACCGGTTCTTGCAAGTAGACTGTTCTACTCTTTATTTATATATTATTTATATTGACTGTAATATTTATTTTAATAAATAAAAATAAAAACACTGGATACGGTGTATTACTTAATTAAATTCGGTTCGATCTACTTAATAAAATCAGTTGTGACCACAAGTATTTTTTTTTTTAATCCGTAGGCATAATTAAATAGTCAGTACTGATAGCCAAATTTTAATGACTTCAATTGAATTTCTAAGTAACATAAATATTAGTAAATGTAACTATCAAAATTCGGTTGGCAAAAAATTCGGTTGCAGCAATTGGTTCTCTTTTCTGTGTGTATGAATGTCAATAATAGGGAGAATTGTGATAGCATTTGTATGAATTATTCAATTAATATTATTCAATTCTCTCTCCCTTATTATTCTTTTCCCCGCCTGTTTAGAATAGGAGGATTTTTTCTCGAGAAAATAAAATCCGCAGAGGAAAAAATCCGAGGGAATATTCATAATCGGGCTGATAGAATTTTTTAGTATTAATCACCAAAATTCTGTTGAGGCAATCACAATTTTATTGTCGTGTCAGAATGTCTGTTGTTTCAATCGAATGATTATTATCACAATCGAAAGATTCGGTCGCGACAATTCGATTGACAACAAATACGGCAGTCACGACCGAGTATGTTTTCTGGGTGACTGGATAATGCTCATTGCTTGAGCGCTATTACGTAAAATTGTACACTGTCGGGACACCCTAATGCGCATTAGAAAGATTTATGCCTTAATTATTTTGAAAACCACAAAAATGTAATATGTTTTTTAATATTTTTTATGGCCCTAACGGATATGATAGGATGATCATATGTTTCTCTCAAATTGTGTATATTTTCACACAATCATATACAAAAATGTAACATTTAATGCAATTTTACTAGAAAAAAATTCGGATCTAATTACATTTAGATGTATCAGTTTACATAAAATGATACAATTGTATCAGGTCAAAATCCGGATACAATAATATCTGGTTTTTATATAATTATAGATACGCTCAAAAAAACGTTTGTTGAACATTTTGATAAACGTCTATTTAAAATGTTTAACTAACTTTCGGTAATTTGTTTGCTGGCATCGCGTTTTCAGCTAAATTTTAGCTTTTACCACAAAACAAATTTTGAATTAATGTTTATCTAATTTCCGTAGGTACCAAAATTGTGCAACAGTAATAGCATAGAGAAGAAGTAAAAAGACTATATGTAGATGTCGCAGCCTGTATGGACGAAGTAAAGAAAAAAAGAAAGATACAAAGAAACAAAACCATTATATGACTTACAAAAAATGCAAGTGAGATTTATTTCGTACATTTATTTTTTTCTTTTGTGTACTACATACACATCAAACAAAGGCACCCACGTGCACGTAAAAATTAAATAAACTAATTTAAAATAATACAAAATTATTGATATTTTGATAAATTTGAAAATTAAAGATGCAGGCAAAAAAAAAAAAATACGATTCGGTACTGCTGTACAAACAAAAATCAGCTCACTGATGTTAAGCAAAACACTTTTCCGGCTATTAACAATTTTTCTGCAAGGACCCTTCCAGCACAAATTTTGCTGACTCAACCAACTTTTTTGCTAACGTAACGGATATTTTTTTGAGTGTACATAACTGATAGAAGATACAATCTAATGCAATGCTATCGGGCCATAATTCGGATAAAATTTAACTGGACATTAATCTAATTGCATCAGATTAGATCTAAGCCCACACAGATTATATGGGCCCATATTTCAGATGAAATTTGATAAGATTACATACATATATCGTCACATAATAAGCGCCATATAAATTTTTTTTAATCGCTTTATTAAACAATTGTATGCCTATTTTTTTTTTTTTTTTTGTTATTGTTAAGTATTTGAGGTCTCATTATATTTAGCACTAGACTTTTATTCTTCTGTTTATAATAAAACACGTAGTAACCCAAACTTAAAGTAAATAACAACCAACGCACCTAGTCAGTCTGACGGACGCCTTTTAACAGAGCAAGCAAATGCATTGATTTTTTATTTTTGTAGCCTTTTAACGGGTCATAGCAAATAAATAAGAAAAGTATTTCATTAGAAATTGTTTTTTTTTTTGTGTAAAAAATTAAAATTTAATAGCAAATTTATAGATATAATTTTTTATAATTTAAATAGTTTTTCATTAGATTTTGACATATTTGAAACAGTGACCAGTAAACAGAGCTTTGACACATAGACAAATATTTTTCGAGTTTTACAAAAATGTTAAAGATTAATTTTAATAGATAACTATTAGACTTATTATAGTACATATTTAAATATATTTGCATTTAAAAAATATTGGTTTTGGTCTTACAATACATTGAAAACTTTAAAGTATTTCGTCTTTTATTAGTCAGTAGCGAAATATTGGGTGTAAACATTGAAAACTTCTTTATTATTCTGATAATTTTTATTTTTTTTTTTTAAATCTTGTTCACATCATAATTTAGATATACATTTTATCGATGTAACAAAAATGTTGATACAAATTGGATAAACTTTAGAAAAAAAGAAAAATTATTTAAAGTGGTAATTTTTATAATATTCGCAAAACATTGGAAACTTCTACACAAGCAATGTTAAAAACATAAAACTAAATTTTTGAGTTTAATATTTTGTTGGATAGTTCTTTAAGCACTGCCTTATAACGTCATAATATTGAATAGTAACTGGTTACTTATGAGGTTACATTGTGGGAAAAAGTAATGTGTCTATAAATAGATTTTCATAAAAAAAAATTTGATAAAAAATTATTACAAATATTTTTTTTTATATAATAAATAAATTGGTTACGATCGTGGAGTCTCTGGTTGCTAAAAATTGGTTGAGAGAGAACTCTATCAGCTGAGCCTCTATCAACCTTAACATCATGCTTACAAAAAATCACAAAGTATTGAGTTATAAATAGACTTTCAAAAATGGATTTTAACAATTAATTTACGTTTATAGTTCATGCACTATGTAATTGATGATCGGTAAGTCATTATTTTATGTTTTGAAGTACTTGAAAAGGTAATGAGGTACAAGGAATGCGTGTTTAATTATCGGTAACTTATTACTTTTTGTTTTAAAATAATGTTGAATGTAAGGAGTACACATTAAATGTAATCAACTATTGGTAATGCATTACTTTATATTTCGAAAAAATAAAGTAAAGGAGTATTCATTACAATGAAAAGCATTATGTAACCCATTGTCGGTAACGAATTAATTTTTGTTGGAAACTAATGATACAGATAAGGAGTACACATTATAATGTAATGCATTACTTTATCGCACCCATTACCAAAGTTTTCCTGGGTTTATTATATTATGACCACTTGCTTACTGTTTAAGTATTGTATTTTCGATCGTTGCCACAAGTTCATTGGCTTGAATTCCTTCAAATATCAATTAGTTTTTCACTAAATATGTCAATTACGATATGTTTGTATTGTTTTCCAGTTAGAGTATCTTTTATTTTAAAATTTCTTTGTCTCAAAAACAAACACCACCCAGAACAATATATGGACACCGCCGGATACACAGAAAAAACTAAAAACGGGTTTCAATTAAAAAATTTATTGAATCAATTAACATTTTAATTGATTTTGCACCTATCACGGCAATGATAATATTAATTAAAACTTTTATTGAAAATTGAAAAGAAAAAAAGCTATAAATAACTATCTACAAAAAAAATTATGATACTCAAAAAAAAATTTTTTTTTGAGCGATACGTTGGTATGTGTGTTTTTGTTAATGTTGAGTCTGTTTGGTTGTTCGTGTGTGTGCTTGTTTTGTTTGTAAACTTCAAATGCATTTGGTATTTTATACTAAAAATTTACTATTTAAGCTACAGTGTATAAAAAAAAATTGAGAATTATGTTTAAAATAAAATATGTATTTATAGATTTACAAGTCAATTAAAATATTAATTGATTCAATTAAATATTTGTTTATAAACTAATTTAATTAAAATCAAATCTTTTATTAGATATTTCAGGTTGATAATTTTGTCTGTGTAGTTCATTTTAAGGGAAGATACTCCCTTTGTTGTCTTACAAACATTACTCCTGCATATATAATTTAATAATTTTTGGACACATTAACTAAGAAGTCACTATATTGAATTTCCTTCGACCAGTTTTGATGCTCTTTGAAAGTATTAATATAGCAACACGATTTTTCTCAAATATCAGTGATTTCGTTAAAGTCCAGAACCAGCTTCATATAGCCTCATTTGCTCATTAACTTACTGTTTGATGACTTTTTTAGTTATAGATTGTATGTATATAATCATATCCAAATGTAAGTCTATGGCCGAAGTTTTTTACAATATTTCTCCACACCCAAAAAAAAGGTTAGAAAAAATTGTTGCATAGTCAGTAAAATTTTAGTCAGGAGGCTGCTTGCAAAAAAATTGCTAATGTCAGCAAAACAAAATTAGTAGATTCAGAAAACAAAGTGGATTCAAAATTAAAAAATCCTTGCTGAAAGTTAATAAAAGTTGCTGAATATTAGTAGACTGAAAAAAACTCAAAACAGTTGTAAATTATACTTTAGTTAATTTATTTGCTGAAAATCATAAAACATATTTTTGTGATTCTTTCAAAAATAATTTACAATACGTTACAAAATATAAAAATGTTTATACTCCCACATTACCGACATGAATTAATGTAACATAAAAGAAGACATAGAAATAAATATATATAGTTAACATAAACAATATTGTCTTTTAACTACTTATATCAATGATAGACTAAATTATGGCATATTTTAAAGGAACGCAAATGCCGCTGATAATTATAGAAACGAGACGAAAAAATAACAAAATATGAAATATGCAACCCATTTTTTGCAATAAAAATAGAAACATAAAAATCTACATAAGATGTGTGTCCTTGTCTTTCGCTTTATGTTGTCTACCTGAACGTATATTTGTTTGCAATTTG
This sequence comes from Delia radicum, assembly GCA_021234595.1. Classification (NCBI taxonomy): domain Eukaryota; kingdom Metazoa; phylum Arthropoda; class Insecta; order Diptera; family Anthomyiidae; genus Delia; species Delia radicum. Next base: position 106,743,325 of record CM037852.1, read on the forward strand.
ACCACATTGCATTATTATTCTCTATAAACATTTAATTTACAAAAACACATTTAATCTTTATTAAATTTGAATATTTTATTTTGTTTTTTTATTTATTAATAGACAATTACTTTCACAAGTTGGAGACAAGACAAAATTTAAGTTTTTTTTTAATCCACAATTTTGTTTTATGTATGAAAAACAGATACAAAAATCTTACATGACTGATTTGTTTATATGTCTTACTAGATTTGTACTTTTTAGTATCATTTTCCTCGTCACTACCACATCTTGACATGCCGCGACATCTAATTCCTTTCTGCATTTATCTTTCAATCTGGTTGTAGTCCACACGATTAATATGCTTATCAGCACAATTTTTTTTAGCAAAAAAAGTTAGTAAAACATTAGTTCAAAACAGTTAAGTGCTAAATAAGTATAACTGAAATTTTAGCTGAAAACATAATTTTAGCAAAAAATTTGCTGAAAAATAGTATGACGTTTTACTAACTTATTTTTTCAGTGTATCATTGTTTTAAGTATGGATAAATTCAAAGAATTTTCAAATTAGGTATAATCCCAAGTAGAAAAATACAAACGACAAAGCGTCGGCGAAGCACCGCATAGAGTGGTACACGTGTTTGCAGAACGTCCGCTTTTAAAAATGGCCAACCTTGTAATGATAACGTCAATCTTCGGTTGGCCGTTTCAAGGTGGGAAAACTGCCAATCTAGTACACAAAACTTAATTACTTCAAAACTACTAGTGCGATCTTAACAAGTTTGTGGGAGATTAGTCAGAAGGATCACGGCTTCCATAAATATGTCCCAAGGTCATGGTGGAAAAACACAGAATGCACCTCAGAGCGCCAAAGTATCCCCTTTTTGCAAACGAATGTTTGAAGGCGAGTCACTTTTGTTTTCGTTGATGTATTTCTACTTTTTCTTTCTATTTGTAATCTTGAATAGTATACAACGAAATAGCATATCAATATGGGCCTATATATTTTACCGTTGCAATCTTATTTAACCTCAAAGATATCCCTATTTTCCAAAAAGTACCTTTATTCCAAAACTGATTTCTTATAAGTTGTTGCCAATAAAAGAGTATGGGTTTTTGATATATCTTATAATAGAGGGGTTTAATGATTAATAATGATTCAAAATTTAATGATTGTAAGTGCATTTTATAACTTTTAGACGCACACGTGCATTTTGTGCATTTTCCAAATGCACAAATATTCATATTGTATGCATCTGACTGAAACTACATTTATTCTATTAACAAGCAAAAAAAATTATCGAAATCGGACTGCGGCACCGAGGTAAGTAGTTACCTCGATGGACATGCCCTTGTTAAAATAATAGGTTTTGTAATGGAAAAGTAAAAGGTTACTTCTTTACTACAAAAAGTTTATTTTTAAATCCAAAACTTATACAAATTTAATTTATAAAAGTTTTAGTTTAACATTTTTAAAAAAACCTATTAAATTTACTCTGGAGGAAATATGTTTTATCAGAATGAACATGCCCTTGTTAAAATAATTGGATTTGTAATAGAAAAGTAACCAGTTACCGACCTTAATTTCTTATTCCCAATCTTTTTACCGGACAAAAGACAGTTTTGCTTTGCATTTTATTATTTTTTGGGGGGTAGTTATAACCTTTTTTGTTCTTTAAAATTATAACCCACAAGAATAAAATTGCAAAAACTAAGTTAATTGTTTCTATTGTATTGTCACTGTATTAAAATTAAAATTTCCTATTTTATATGATCACCCGTTACTCTAATCATATTTTCTATTACCCTCAAACATATATTTTTCTAAAATCCAGACACACACAGAGAGGACATCAAAACGAAATCCTTTTATTTATTAGTTAAAGCTTTCTTTAAAATTTTGTGCTACATATTTAATTTAGTATATGTCTCTTAATGCCATTTGTATGTCTGTGGACTTTTGACAAAAGAGCTTAACTCAAAACAACACATTTTATAGCAGAGCGAAAAAAACTGTAAATCCTGTTTAACAAACTTTTAAAAGAGTTGTAAAGCAATAATTGCATAATTATTATGCTATAAAAATAATCTAGATGTATATAAAAACAAAAACACTGTTAAAAATATTACTTGAGCCAGAGTAAAACTTAAGGCCCAACTATATTTAGCGAAGTTGAATTAAGGGACTGAACGATTTTATGAAAATACATTGAAGTATAAAAATACATATTTAGCTTAAGTCAACTGTCCCAAAGTTCCGTCTCTATTAATTTGTAATCGAAACTCATCGTACCCAACTTAACCAAATTAAAAACGTTTCAAATAAGCAAAAAAATTAATAAATAACAAATAAAAAGATAAAATAAATAATAAAAATTCAAAGAAAAATTAACAAAATTTTAACCAAATTTGCAAACGCTAAGTCAATTGTGGTTGAGGCTTTATATGAATAGAAAATTTTTTTGTCTTCAAAGTTTAGTAACACCATGATGAATTTTAGTTCAAATTGTGGGTTTAGTTAAAAATTTAGCTATTTTGTGTATTTTTATTTTATTGTATCAGTATAAAACATATAGATTACAAAGATGTCAAACTTTTTTTCTTCTTTTATCAACACAAATATTTTTTCATACACATTCAAATATTTAGGTATACCACCTATGTCCTACACATTCTCATGAGTTACGTGCACTGACAATGCCTAAGAGTTTGAACTCTATGTAATCTATGGTATAAAATAGACAAGTGAAGTGAACACGTCGTGTAAGAAAATAAAAGAAAGATTTATACAAATGGTTTCATTATAAACTTAGTTTTTTATTTTTGTAAATATACGGAGGTTGAAAGTTCGTTAAAAGTGGAATTAATTATAAAGAATTGCTTTTAATTTGAAACGGTACACGAAACGCAGTACCGTTTCAGTGTTAAAGACCTTTAAATTTTTCTCCCCTTTACGTTAAATACGTCTATAATTCAACAAATTCATCACCCATTAGATATATTCTTTCGCCTGAGCATAGCCGAGGAATTGGCATGAGTGATTTCGATAGGCGCACCAGTGCACCTTTTATGAGTATAAAATCGTGGTTTCTTTAAAAATGTTTTTTTTTTTAAACTGATTTTTCAACATGAATTTTATTTTGAAAATCATGGTTCTGTTCGAAATACCTATCGTGCACGAATTTTGTTTAGCGATGAACCTCACTTTTGGTGAAATGGATACGTCAATAAACAAAAATGCCGTATTTGGAGTGATGATAATCCTCAAGTGTATGTTGAGACAACCGTTAAATCCAGAAAAGCTGACTTTTTGGTGGAATCATTGGTCCGTACTTCTTTAAAAACGATGCTGGTCAAAACGTTACAGTCAATGGTGACCACTTTGGAGCCATGATTACTGACTTTTTCGTTCATCAATTGAACAGCCAATATGTGCAGGAGGAGCTATGGTTTCAACAAGACGGCGCAACATTTCACACAGCTCGTGCCACAACTGATTTACTGACAGAAACGTTTGGAAACCGCATAGTTTCATGTCTCGGACCCGTGAATTGGCCTCCAAGATCGTGCAATTAACGCCGTTGGACTATTTTCTGAGGGGATATGTGAAGTCGCTAGTCTACATTGATAAGCCCGAAACGATTGACCACTTGGAGGACAACATTAGCCACGTTATTACCAATATACGGCCACAAATGATGGAAAGTCATTGAAAATTGGACCTCCAGAGCCAGCCGTGGCGGTCATATGCCAGAAATCATATTCAAATTATAATGCCTGAAGATTATCTTTCGAATAAAGTAAATTTTATGTCAATTTAAAAACTACATCTTTGTTTCAATCCATTTCAAAGTTCTATACCTTTATAAAAACACCCTTTACTGAAGCGATGTAAGCGAAATATAAAAAAAATCACTAGATTAAAAAAATAATAATTTAAAATGGTGCAAACTCCGCAGGGGAAAATTTAAAAAACCAACGATTTTTTAAAAAAAAATTTCGTTTTCGATAATATACTGGAAGCGATTAAAAAAAATCACCCGATTTTAAAACATTTTTTTGAATGTAGATAACTTGTTGAAAGCGCTGCAGACGAAATTTTTTTTTTCATTAGTTGTTTTTAGTGTTTCTTCATCAAAATCGCAATTTATGAAAATATTATTTAAGTAGAAAAATTGTATCAAGACGATAGAAAACAATAATGGGAAGCTATGTAGTAAAAGTGTTAGTAGAAATAAACCTGTAAAAATAGCAGCAATAGTTACTAAAAGTTAGTTCAAATTACGTTGCAGAAAAAACTGTCATTCTAAGAGATATATCTTTAGCTTCTTTCTTCCTTCTTAATATAATCTTAAAGAATAATTAAACTTTTTCAAAAGGTTGGATATCGATGGTGCATTTAAATTTTAGAAATATAGGATTTTTTTTATTTCAAATAGAACATGAAGGTTTTGAAAGGTGTCTTTCAATTAAACATTTTTCTGTGATTCGAGTTTCCGTATTTTTCAAGAGATTTTTTTATAAATAGTGTCTAATAACTTTTTCTGTGTTTTTTGTAATAGTCAAAGTAAATTATCATATAAAAATTATAATTTTTCTGTTAATTTAGAGAAAAATTTGTCATGATCTCAAACCGAACGAATAAAATCTCACACAAAAAATTTTATTTTCATCTGCGAATTTTCTATAGCAAATTTTTTTTTTTTTTAATTTGACAATTACCCTATAAGAATCCTCATTTTCTGAAATACTTGAGTTAGTATTTCAGAAACGAGGATTTTTCTGTAGGAAAGATTTCCCCAATATCCCATATCATTCCAATTAAAAAATATGTTAGTTTCAGATAGTCTCCTAACCCTTGGCCAAACGATTTTAACAAAAAAAAAACTGCTGTTGAAGTGGGTTAAGTATAATTATTGGAAATTCTAACTTCTTTGGTTTAAGTACAAATTTTTATTAAAAATTCTTTAGCAAAAGTCAAATTGAAAAAATATTTAAAACATAGAATACATTAAAACATGATGAACATTACTATTAGAGTCTAAAATTTCAATTCCAGAAAAGATTGATTATTGAATTTAAACAAAATTGGACAAAAATAGTTAAAAAAATCAAAAATGTTTAGGCTTATATGATTTTTTTTTTGCTTTTGCGCAATCAAAGGTTATATCGTCAGATATCCTGCAAGTAGTGCTATGTGTTATTTTAAATTTAGCGCACTGCTCTGTAACAGAGATTAAGTCCGGATTTCTTTTACTGTAGCATTTTAGTAAATAAGGTAGTGAGTGAGTGAGTCATTAGGGTATATGATGTCAATAAAATATATAAAAATGATAATATAAATCAGTTTTTTCGCTCTGCTGAAGAACACACCTAGCAATACTTGAAAGCAAGCCAACGATATTGAATATAAAAATCTAGGAGAATTTTCTTAAGTTGACTTAAGTTGTTTTGTCAAACATCCACACAAATTCACTTGTAAAAGCATTTTGTTACAAACGTTTTTCTATTGCAAAAAGCTGTAGACAGAAAACGGATATGCACACATAATAGTTTTTTTTTTTCCTTCCTTACTCCAATAAAACATATTATAATTATATTATTTTCCCATCAATTGCATTGCAGGCAGACACAATTTCGTTGCCTACATGGTGTTATTATATCGTAACTAATTTTTTATTGTATTCTATTTATTTACTTTATAGTTTGTGGCTTTAACCTTGACCGCCTCAAAGAAAATTTTGAACTGTATTTTCTTAGTTTGTGTATTTTTGTGTGGATTTTAATTATTTTAATTTTGTTGCTTGGTGAAATTCAAAAGATTCTATCAACAAGATAAAATTAAAACTGATAATTTAAATTTTAAGATAAAACTAGTGCACTTAAACAAATAAGTTGAAACATAAATCTGTGAATTTGTTTATAATTCAAATAAAAAACTTTTTATCCAATTTTTAATAAAAACGTTGAGAAAAAATTAGATAAATATTTTAAATGCGAGTTGTTTTTACAATGAAAGGGTTCAAGTTAATACGACAATGAAATTTTCATTATTTTGGTATTGACTGAAACGTATAAAATCAACTACTCGATTTGATCCACCCCTGATTTCAACCAAACTTGGTATAGAAGATGTACACCAAATAACTAGAAACTCGTCCAAATGTAGGACAGCTAATCCCAGCGGATCTTGAAATATCTCGTTTCAAATACGAAAAATATTCGAAAATTTTAAAAAAGTAGTCGTACATGATATTCCATATCTTTTTAACGGCTTAAGGGGGACCAGACATTGGCCGTTTTTTTAAATCGACTTTTTTTATAATTTTTATATTTTAGTAATATTCTTAAGATTCTAAGAAAAAAATTTTATGGAAAAATTCCTATGGGTTCAAAAATTACGGGTGGTTTAGTGAGAGCGCATTTATAACTTTCGCGCTACCTACGTACGGCAGCTGGTATATACTTGTTTTTTTGTTCACAAACTTTGAACGCGTTTATCTCGAAACCATGTTTTTCGTACTGGTTGCGGCACTAGCGGGTTCATTTTTTGACCAATTTTTTTCTTTTTTGTATTTTTTTAAACTTGATTCGCTATCGTATGACACGAGCTTTTTTTAAATTTTTTTTCGATTTTTTATGAATTTTTAAAGTCAATATTTTTTCGAAAAACACACTTTTAAATTTGGAACATCACCAAATATTGAAAAAAAAAAATTAAAAAAAAGCTCGTGTCATACGATAACCAATTTTGTTAAGATTTAAAAAGTAATTTTTTTTCCAGATCGGACAATTTTTGCGACTCCCAGCGCTGCAACCACGAGGCCCCGTTTTTTTTTCTCTGCCGCCAGTTTGGAGCTCTATAAAACCATGTTGGAGTGAAAAATATATTTTTTTTTGAATTTGTTTTCTTGTAAATTGTAAAATTATCACTTTGAACTGTATTTGAACTATGTAGAGATGAATTTTCTGCCATTGTAATTACATATCTATCAATCATTAGGCCTTATTAGGCTTCGGATTGATTAATGAAATAAATAAAATAAAATAAATAAATAATTTCTACAATAATAAAAAAAATTTGTGAAAATGTTTGTTTTTGACTAAGTTATGAATTTTTAAAAAAAGTTCTGTTTTCTCTGCCGCGAATGTAATGTCCCCCCTTAAGCTATGGGAGTCATTGAAACCTCATTTTAAAACATCGTAAATTGTAGTTTTGCCATTGTTTTTCAAAAACTATGCCGTGCGTTACCTTGTAATGGGTTCTCCTTACATGTATAATTATTTTCCAACAAAAGTAATTAGTTACCGATAATGGTTTACATAATGCATTACTTTGTAATGAATACTCCTTGCCTTAAGCATTATTTCGGAACATATAGTAATAAGTAACCGATAATTGAACACTCATTGATTACCTTGTAATGATACCTCATTACCTTTTTCATTATTTCAAAGCATTAATAATGATCATCATCAATTACATATTGCATGAATTTTAAACGTAAAGTAATTATTAAAAGTTTGTTATAATTTTTATTAAAAATAAAATTATGTTTTTTTTCGACCTTTAATTGTGCAATGAAAATGAAAATTATTCAAGTTCGAGGCCATACTCTATATTTTCTTCATTAGGATATTGTCCTAACAAATAATCTATAGAGTTTTTTGAAAGCGGTAACAATCCCATGCCAAACATCAAACATACATATGAACTAGTTTACTCACTACATGAGAACTAATATACATATGAGTTTGAAGTTAAAGATTATAACCATTGATCAAAAAATAAATTGAAAACTTGTTTGATGTGCAAGATCCACCTCTGGTGGATATTCAATACACGTTTTTTTTGTTTCTCTCTCCTTTTTATATTTTGTTTACTTTGTAAGCAAAACAGGGGAAGTAAACTTGGCGGTACTCTGCCTTTTATACAAGTTTGTTATAATTTTTATTAAAAATAAAAATTATGTTTTTTTCGACCTTTAATTGTGCAATGAAAATGAAAATTATTCAAGTTCGAGGCCATACTCTATATTTCTTCATTAGGATATTGTCTTAACAAATAATCTATAGAGTTTTTTGTTTTCAAATTTATTATTGACCCTTTCAGGAATGTGTTGATAGATCTATTTCGGGAATTTTCTAGGTTCCCATCATCAGAACACGTTTTGAAAGCGGGTAACAATCCCATGCCAAACATCAAACATACATATGAACTAGTTTACTCACTACATGAGAACTAATATACATATGAGTTTGAAGTTAAAGATTATAACCATTGATCAAAAAATAAATTGAAAACTTGTTTGATGTGCAAGATCCACCTCTGGTGGATATTCAATACACGTTTTTTTTGTTTCTCTCTCCTTTTTATATTTGTTTACTTTGTAAGCAAAACAGGGGAAGTAAACTTGGCGGTACTCTGCCTTTTATACAAGTTTGTTATAATTTTTATTAAAATAAAAATTATGTTTTTTTCGACCTTTAATTGTGCAATGAAAAATGAAAATTATTCAAGTTCGAGGCCATACTCTATATTTCTTCATTAGGATATTGTCTTACAAATAATCTATAGAGTTTTTTGTTTTCAAATTTATTATTTGACCCTTTCAGGAATGTGTTGATAGATCTATTTCGGGAATTTTCTAGGTTCCCATCATCAGAACACGTTTTGAAAGCGGTAACAATCCCATGCCAAACATCAAACATACATATGAACTAGTTTACTCACTACATGAGAACTAATATACATATGAGTTTGAAGTTAAAGATTATAACCATTGATCAAAAAATAAATTGAAAACTTGTTTGATGTGCAAGATCCACCTCTGGTGGATATTCAATACACGTTTTTTTGTTTCTCTCTCCTTTTTATATTTTGTTTACTTTGTAAGCAAAACAGGGAAGTAAACTTGGCGGTACTCTGCCTTTTATACAAGTTTGTTATAATTTTTATTAAAATAAAAATTATGTTTTTTCGACCTTTAATTGTGCAATGAAAATGAAAATTATTCAAGTTCGAGGCCAATACTCTATATTTCTTCATTAGGATATTGTCTTAACAAATAATCTATAGAGTTTTTTGTTTTCAAATTTATTATTTGACCCTTTCAGGAATGTGTTGATAGATCTATTTCGGGAATTTTCTAGGTTCCCATCATCAGAACACGTTTTGAAAGCGGTAACAATCCCATGCCAAACATCAAACATACATATGAACTAGTTTACTCACTACATGAGAACTAATATACATATGAGTTTGAAGTTAAAGATTATAACCATTGATCAAAAAATAAATTGAAAACTCTGGTGGATATTCAATACACGTTTTTTTTTGTTTCTCTCTCCTTTTTATATTTTGTTTACTTTGTAAGCAAAACAGGGAAGTAAACTTAACTTCAAACTCATATGTATATTAGTTCTCATGTAGTGAGTAACTAGTTCATATGTATGTTTGATGTTTGGCATGGGATTGTTACCGCTTTCAAAACGTGTTCTGATGATGGGAACCTAGAAAATTCCCGAAATAGATCTATCAACACATTCCTGAAAGGGTCAAATAATAAATTTGAAAACAAAAAACTCTATAGATTATTTGTTAGGACAATATCCTAATGAAGAAATATAGAGTATGGCCTCGAACTTGAATAATTTTCATTTTCATTGTAATTATTAAAATATATTTTAAAAATCTATTTATAGGCACATTACTTTGTGTACTGGCAATGCACTTTTTGCCAATGTTGGGAAAGCGTTCTAAGCCAGTGCTGTGCCAGTGCATTTTTTATTTTTGAGGTTGTAAAGTTTGTAAACCTAGTACCGGCAAAGCACTATTTACGAACGTGGCAGATCGCTCTAAGCCAGGGCTGTGGCAGTGCTTTTATTATTTTTACTGTTGTAGATTTTGTTTACTAAGTACTGGAAAAAACACTCTTTACTAACGTTGGCAGAGCGCTGCAAATCAGTGTTTGCCAGCTTTTTATTGTTGGACCATTGGCAAACAGTGCTCTGCCAGTGCTTGATTTTTCAGATCATTGGCAATTTCTGGTTCTCTATATGCATATTATTATTAGTATTATTGTCGGATTTAGCCCATATTACAAAAAACTAACCCTAGAATGGATATTAAAGAAAGGTAAATTTACCCAGGTATTAGAGACACGCGGGAGTCGAAATAATTATATTTGCAATGTAATTTTACTCTAATGCATTTATAATTTGTAATTACAAAAGAATACATAAAAAAAAGTGCGGGCCACTCCAATTTATGATAAGAAAGAATATTTTAATACATAATGAATGCATTTGCACTTAGCTTCTGGACAATGTAAATATACATGCATTTTACTACAGAAAATATATATATACAAAGTGGTCCTGGCAGTAGTCCTATTCCGCACATTTTGGTGGGAATATCAATATCTTTAAATTCAGATTTTTGTCGTTCTGAGTTGGCGAAATGTGACACTGTGCCTCGATTAAATGAAACATGCATTAATATTCATAATTTTTTAGCAAAAACCGTCCACAATTCCTTAACAAAATGTCACTTAAATGGGGTAATTTGTATCCCCACTTTTAGTGCCGGAACATGAGATTGCACTAAATTTATATTTGAACTTGTGAACGAATAATCAAATTTAATATTAAGGCCAATGTCTAAACTTTATTGTTTTTCTATTCCGTCTTTAAATCTATTATTAATACACATAATATTTATGTATGCAAATTCATAATAAATCATGCAAAACTTTTCATGTTCATAATATTTACATAAAAAGCAAGCATAAGATTGATAATACAAATGACCATACAAATAAGCTCATAAAACTTCAATAAGTATTAATACCAATTGGGTCAAACAATAATATTTATTTAAGCATTTTTCTTATTTTCCTCACATAATAACCCAGCAAAACTTTATTGAATAAGCACTTGACTTGTCAAAAATACACATTATTTTGACACAGTCAAATCATTAAGGGTGCGTACTTACTTTTTTCCTACAAATAAGTAATTGTTTCAGTACTTTCATCTATGCAAATTAATATCACTACTCAACGGCGAAAAAAAAAACTGGCTTTGAAACATATCAAAATCCAAAAATAAAATATCGCGGTTGTTATATTTACATCACTTACCCCATTTTTTCGTATACTTTGCTTAAGTTTTCGGAATATAACAGCAAAATCATGGTATTTTTTGTTAAGGATTTAAATCTACTGTTTTACTTTTAAATTTTAAAAAATTAAAACCAAAAGTTTATTTTTCGATCTTTTATCATATATTATGATGTGAGCAAGATTATTCAAGTTCAAGATCATTTGTTTTTTGTTAAACAGAAAACCGTGCAATGTTTATTTATTAAATAAAAAAGTTTTCTATCCGCTAATTTAAAGCACACTTTTTCTTCTGACAGGTCCTTTCATGTTTCATTTCGCGTCACCGAAAATCTTCAGAGGACCAATGTAGAAGGGGTAGAAGATTTACCCTAATTTTGAAGGAAAAAGATCAACGTATTTTTTTTATTTACCCGATGAGAAGTAAAAAAAAACAAAATTGGAAGAATTGAATTAATTCAAATCAAAAATTAAACATTTTTAACTAATAAACATTGTTCGTGTACAGGCTAGAATCTCTAGTCATAATACACCGTGTTGTTATTGTTTATTAAATAAACAACAACACTTTCTGACTATAGCATTATGGCCATAAGTCAGTTTTGCCGTACTCTGCAATTTTTAAATGTTTTACTTTTAAATTTTAAAAAATTAAAACCAAAAGTTTATTTTTCGATCTTTTATCATAAAAACACTTTTAGCGCTCAATGTTCCAAAATCTAGTTGTTTTTGTATAAAAAAACTTTTAAGACTTTTTTGAACAAAGTGCACAATTTTTGTTTTTAAGTACGCTGGACAACAAACTTCTTATTACAATAATGTAATGAGATTGTAAAATACGTCAGTGAAGAAAGAGTAAAAAAACAAAATACTTTGCCGAAAAACTGAGTTTAACATCACGGAACATATATTTATTTCGCTGTCAAACAAAGAATAATTTTTAAAAATTATTAAAATTGCAGTAAAAACTTCAGCAAATGGATCGCAATTGGTTGGTTGGTGTCTGTCTACTAGAATTATTGTTAGTTTTATGTTGGAGCAAAAACTTTTAACTGTTGCAAATATTTGAAAAAAAGAATATATTATTTTGATGGGTGAACTTATAATTATTTCGCTCATTATATAACAATATGATAATAGCTTACTATTGTTCAATTTGCTACTTTTTGCAGAACCTGTCTTTGTAAAACATATTTGCTAAAACAGGCGCGAATCCAGCTTTTCCATATGGGGTGAGGGAACTTTTTTATAAAAAAATTGTTGACTTTATTTTTTTTTAATATGTTAAGAATATATGGCCTTTATTTGGTATTCTTCTTCTTCTATTTATCAAGCATCTACTATTAACCCTCAAACCGGCCTAAGCTTTTTTGAAATTAAATTTATACCACTTGTTCGGCACGAAAAATCAACAATATGTTCTTCTACAAAATTTGTTTCGTTGCCTATTTTATGCGATTTTTGAGATTCGCTCTGATTTTTGAGATTCGCTTTTAACCTATTTTCATCCATAATAGGTTAAGAGCGAATCTCAAAAACTAATCCATAAAAATAAATAACTTTAGGCATTAATTATTCCTCTGACCAAGATATAACTGCAGTCCAAAAATTACGCTTTTAGTGCTTTTAGTTAAAAAGATATGGTGATTTTCGTTTTTCGAAAAGGAGAAATTAAGCGAAAACGCACCTTAACTTTAACATGTATTGATTAAACTTACTCAGAATACCTAATAAAATCGTTCTGGCAAATTTCATACTGCATATAGGTTCATACGTTTTCAAGTTAAGACGATGTCCTTTACATGTATCCTTTTGGAATCCTGTATGTCCTTTTGCCAAATTATAGAATTTTTTAAAGTTAAAGTTTCAATCTTATTTAGTGTTTAGTATCAATGGCTCTCGTCAACATAAATATGTTTTCAAGATTTTGGAAAATTGTGTTCATTTCAAAACATTTATTTTTTGAAATTTTTACGAAATTTTAAATTTAACCCCTTTTCGCTTCCAAACCGTGCCATGCACAAAAAAAATTATTTCGCAAAATATTTTGTAATATTTATTTTTTTATAGAAAAAGCTTAAATTCTTATTATAAATCACTCGTTTAGCGCACTTATGGGCAATTTAAAATAACCCGCCTTGCAGGTTAGAGGGTTAAATAAGAAAAAAAAACAAGAATATCTATTTTACAGTGAACTGTTTTGCCGAATAATTTCGGCGGTTTATGATAACACATATATCTAAAAAAGTATGATGATGAAGATAATTTCTACGCAGAGGAAATTTTAGTGGATGAAAGAAAAATAATGAAAATGGCTTGTAAACTGTAAAATGTAAATTTTCTTCATAAAGTGAACTAAAAATTTCATAAAATTATTATTACTTTTAACGAAACTTTTACGATTTCCAGCTGCTTCTATGCAAAAATTCATTAATATCATGCACAGAATTCTCTCAGTGTATTATCTGACCTAACAGTTTGGCCAAAAAAATATATTTATCGATTTTTTTTTAGAGTGATCTGTATCTTAGAGAATTATCTGCATGATATTAAAGAAGTTTTGCATTAAATCAATGAAATTGCACTGGAATTCGTCTATTTAACCTTTTATTAAGTTAAGGCTAGTTTCCAAAAAATTGTAGGAAGAAATATCATGTTATTTATAAAAATTTTCTTTCACTCAATGAAAAGGCTTCATTAAAAAACTGGTCTTATAAACAATATGTAGCTTATTATAAATTTCCTTTTTTTTGTGCAGGAAAGTTTAATAGATTTACTGAAAAATTTCATTATTTTTCGTCTAACAGAATTTCCTCAGTGAGATTTTCAATGCCAAATTTAAGGCAAAACACGAAAGCTATAAAACAAACTAAATTCCAAACTTTTTCTTATTTTGCCGAAAGTTTGGCTACCAAAAGATAAATTCTTTCGTTGCTTAACTTTGGACGTTTACTTAAATTTGAGTTTCGAAATGCAATCCGATCGACCCACCAAACGTTTTTCCATTAGCAAAATTAATTTTTTTTAAATATATTTTCCAACAACTGTTTTGTCAGACACTAATAACACGGTATGTCATCAATAAAATTAATAAGAAACTTGTTGTTCAAGAAGCTTGAACTGAAAGTAGACTGTCCAAAGAATGTATCCGGATATACGAATGATGGTAATACGTCCAGGCAGGCACGTAGCTTGGTGGGGAGCAAGTAGGCTAGAGCCCCCCCCCCCCAAAATTGGGGGGAATATCGCTTAAATTAAAACCAAATCGCCAAAATTTTATAAAAATCACCAAAATTGTAAAAAAAATTGTCGAAATTAAAAAAAAAACGCAAGAATTCGAAAAAATCTCTAAATAAAAACAAAATGGTAAAATTGAAAAAAAAAAAAATTGCCAAAATTAAAAAAACGCGAATTTTTTACTTTAATCGATTTTTTATTTTATCGACTTTGTACAATTTTTGCATTTTTTTGTTATCATTATACGTTTTAAAAAACTGGAAATTTTTTTTATACCAAATTCATTTTCAATTAAACAGTTAATACATTTATTAAACATTTAATTGAAAGTGAGTTTGAAATCGAACAAAGTTTTAATGGAATTTATTTTGACAATAATTATTGCTGTGTATTTTGACATAATCTTTTAAAACTGAGATACCACTGGATTATATGACCCAAACTTTAGTTTACGTGTGCCGTAGTTTCATTTCAAAAGTTGATACTTTACTTACAGTGCTTTATCTATGCAATATTTTTTTTAAATTAAACTAAAAATTATTGGTTAGCTAAATTTTAAAGTAATTCCACGATAACGATGCATATCCAACTTAAAGGACACAAACGTTATCAAATTTGACGTGTTTCGCGGATTTTGATAAAACTGATTAAAGCGTTGTTTCGCGATATAGACATCGAAATTCGCAAAATAACGAACACAATAAGTAAAAAGTTATTTAAAACATATTGTGTAGTATTAATGGCCAACTAGTAGAACTTTAATGTTAAATTCTTGAAAAATGCATTTTTAAGGAAATACACTTTATGCGGGAGGTTTTTGTTTCCCATCACGTAAAAATATGTCAAAAAAAAGTTGTAACCCTAGTGCGCACATATTTTTATAAGTCTCAACGGATTACAAAAAAATGCATAATCAAAATAAAAAATTAAAAAGAATTGAAATTGAATTTGCCAACAATGTTCTCACTATAAACAGGTTATCGAAGCTATTAAATATCGCTGGGAAAAGATTATTGAGCTATAAAGAAATTTACTGAGAAATAAAGAAAAATTTTCATAAACTTGTTGTTTTCTTTGTAGGGTCAGCTAATTTTAAGACCGCCCTCGCACATGATTACATGCCAGATTTCAAGGAGTAGGCAGAATGAAAACATTTATAATAATTTGGCGGCCTCTCCAGATCCACTAATTACACCACAAAGACACGCAAGATCACAAAAGGATCTGGAAGAACATAGTTATAGTTCCGAAATGATAAGTTTGTTAGATAACGCTCGCAATATTAATGTATATTTTAAAGAGAATTAACTAATCAAAAATAGTTATACTAATAACTCTTATACTAGCTTCAAAAATCAAACAAGCAAAAACTAATGTTTAAATTACTTAAAACCTATAACATTAAGATATTACCAGTAAAAATTTTTCAATTGTTTGAGATAGGCGTGGTAGAGAAGATTAAGCATACTTTTCTAAAAAATCATAACTACATTGTAAAATTTTTTATTGAATTAGACTGCGCAGTTTCTGGTAACACAAACCTTCATCAGTAATCCTTTTTGACAATACTGTAATTATTTGTTATGGTTTTTATTGTTTGATTGCATCTATATGAAATGTTTATTTATTAAATGCAATCCTGACCGTGGCTTGAACCTGCTTTCTTTGCCACATGCACTTCGCACTACACTTAGACAGAGGCTCTAACCAACTGATCTAAGTAAGGTCGATTTTTGCTGTGGCTTAAAACCAGTTTCAATTACACGGGGTCGATTTTACATTTAATTGTAATTGCAGAAGATAGCTAAGACAAACACCACAACAATTCACAATTGTTAGAAAATCATATGTAATCTAATTTCCACTATTTCCCACATTTTGTGAGTTGGCGCAACTATGATGTATTTTTTGTACATACGGTAGTTTGGCTATTCACGTAGTTAGGGAAGAGTTGCCAGGGAGCAAATTTTTGATATAGTTTATTGGGGATTTTTGAATTTTATTCATCGTCTTCTTAGACAGTGTACAATTAATACTATAATTAATGTGCACATATTTTTCAATTGTTTGAGATAGGCGTGGTAGAGAAGATTAAGCATACTTTTCTAAAAAATCATAACTACATTGTAAATTTTTTTATTGAATTATACTGCGCAGTTTCATGTTTTTAGAAGCAGGATAAAACAAATGCGCTGATATAAGCGCTTACCATCACATAATACTGAGAAGCAGCAAAAGAAACGAATAATTTTCGTATAAAAATAAACAAAAAAAATGTTGAGCTTACTGTTTTCCCTAAGAAGGATGCACGTTGTAAGCAGCTTACCCTAATCCCTTATAAGGATGCAGGTTGTAATGCAGAAAATTTCATATCGTGGATTATAAACGATCTGTACCGATTTTCACGAGTGATTTCCGATTGTGTTTGATGCTTTCGAGTAAGTAATAAAAAGAATTAGTCATTTAACTGTTTCTGAAGAGCTAGCACGCAGAGCGGTAAAAAATAAAATAATTACATTATGTGTCTAAAATTTTAACAAAAAAAAGAATTTTATGTGAAATAAATTATATTCATATAATTGCTTTTATATATCATAAATTACTTTTAATCGTAATAATGTAGACATGAAATATGATTTTACTGAAACCCATGAAATCACAGCTTTTTATAAGCGCTGAAATCCGCGCTTACTTTGCCCAAAAGTAATGCTTCCAAGTGGGAATTCGCCATATAAAAATCATGGCATATGTAAGCAGGTTTGTAAGGGATTCTTTTTGGCTTACTCCCTTACAAACCTGCTTGCATGTAAGCAGCGTTTTTTGCTGGGTAATATTACAAATATTTAAACAGTGTGAATTTGCGATACAAAAAAAAAAAATTAATTGTAAATTAATAAATTTTATATCCAAAATAATATTGAACTTAGACCGAATAACTTGAATAAATTTTTATATCCAAAATAATATTGAACTTTGACCGCACAACGTTCGAGCACGCATTCTTAAATTTTGAAAATATATTCCTTACTTTGATTTTTGCAAGGAAAAACAGTTTCTATTAAAAAAATATGTATTTCAAAGACAGGTTCTGCCTTTAAAAATTGTTGAGTAGTGTAATGATTAATTACTTGCAAGTGATGAAGAATGCTTTATTTCTCCACAGACCAATGTTTCATCGCAAAGGCTATGTTAGGGTTTCATCGCAACGGTAATGGTAGGTTTTGCTGGGTAATATAAAAATTTCTTTATTGTATTTGCATTTATGAACATTTGACTATTGTTTAATAACCATATATAGTAGAGTTCGGTTATAACGAACACCGATTACAAAGAACTTTTTTTATAACGAAGTATTTTCCTCGTCTCTACTACATATTGACATGCCGCAACATCTACTTGATTCTGCGCATATCTTTTAATCTGGTTGTCGTACACTATTAATGTGCTTATCAGCACAATTTTTTTTTTTTTTTAAATTAGTAAATCATTAGTAAAATATTAGTAAAACATTAGTTCAAAATAGTTAAGTGCTGAATAAGTATAATTAAACTTTTAGCTGAACACATAATTTCAGCAAAAAATTTGCTTACAATAGTATACTAGATTTACAAGACGTTTTACTAACTTTCTAATAACTAATTGTTTTGAGTGTATGAAACGTTATTCAATGGAAGAATTGTTTCAGAATTTCAAAAAAATTTCAAATCAGGAGAATATAAGAAAAAATCCTTAAATTTGAAAATTTTGTTTAAAATCTTTACCTCGCCTTTAGCGAACTTCGCTTATAGCGAACTTCGCTTATAGCGAACTTTGCTTATAGCGAACTTCGCTTATAGCGAACTTCGCGTATAACGAACTAAATGGCCCGGTCCCAGCGAGTTCGTTATAAACCGTGCTTTACTGTATATTGCTAATTATGCATTTCCAACATCTCATATAACTAAATTTTCATAAAATATTTTTGGAAAGGAGGGGAAAAAAACACACACTTAATATTCCCCCTTGATTTAAATCAACTATTTGTTGAGTGATGAAGATGTATTAATATTATTAAAGAGTATTTTTATTATTGCTTTTATTTCTAGTTTATAGTTCCTTGTTATACTATGGGTTTTTTTATTATGTAAATAAAACACTTAATGTGTTATATTAAGGGTATTCACAGTAAGTAAATAACCTAAGAAAATTCTAACCAAATTAAATAATTAAAAATTAATATTTGTTTACTGTTGACTTAAACTATACAAAAATTTACTTCTAACCATGATTGGCAAACACCAAGCCTCAAATACCACAATCGATTAAAAATCGTCCCAAAGAACTATCGTTATTCTTAAAATACTATAACAGAAATAACTTAAAAAACTAGAGTTGTGTCGTTCATGAACGAACTAGTTCAATTGAACGACTCACTCAATTGAAAGATATGACTTGTTCACCAATATTCGATCTTGTCGTTAAATCGTTCATTTCGTTCAATCGTTCATTTCGTTCTTTTATTCACAGAGCAATTGCATCTCTATTCAATTAAAACTGCTTGTAAGAGCAATTATTTTTTTTTATGAAATAGTAGTAATATTGTTTCAAATTAGGAAAAGCAATTATAGTCATACAAATAAAATGTTTTTTACACAAAATAAATAAATTTTTGTTAGAAAAGTTGCAATTTTATAACACTTTTTGTATGTGTACAGTAAAATTTGTTAAAAAACAAAACTCGTAAACATGAATAGTGTGTAATAATTGTCAAATACCGCTAACCCCCAAAATACCCTAACGAAATTACTCAAAATACCGTTAACCTAAAAATAACCTAACGAAATAGTGTTAGTTTCTTTATTTCTTTTTCTCAAAAGCATTATAAATTATAAATTAAATTTTAGCTTTTATAGGTCATCTATTGTTTACTTACACTCATAAGGGCTAATGCCGTGACGGTTCCTAAAAATTTTGAAAAAAGGATTATCGTTAACCTTAATATATCCCTAACAAAACAATTAAATTACTAAAAATACCATTAACCACAAAGTAACCTAACAAAAGAACTTAAAATATCGATAACCTTAAAATAACCCAACCAAACAATTTTGAAATTCCGTTACTCCAAATCACTTACCGTATGAATCGGTTGCCAAACCTGCTTCTAACTTGCAATGGTGTATAATAATTAGTCTTTCTGACATTTTAAGTATTTTTAATGCGATTTTAAATAAGTTCATCCATCATCTTATTTCTTAAGGGGTTTACTAGCTTCCGTTTATTTAAATTTAATTCTTACACTCAGGGAACTTCTGCTTGAAAAATATGTAGTTG
>CM037852.1:106763076-106786302 GCA_021234595.1 Delia radicum
ATTCGAAATTTTGATGATTAGATTTAAAAAAAAAAACAAGATTCTTATAGAATTTTTAGACACTTAACCCTTAAACCGGCCTAAGTTTTTTTGGAATGAAATGTGTACCACTTGTTCGGCACCAAAAATATACAATATGTTCTTTCACCAAAATGATTTTCGTTGCCTATTTTAGACGATATGGGCCAAAATAGGTTAAGAGAAAATCTCAAAATCTATAAAATGAATAAGTTTAGACATAAAGTATTCCTCTTACCAAGATATAACTACAGTTTAAAAATTGTCTTTTTTGTGGTTTTGCTTTAGAATATATGACGATTTTCGTTTTTCGATTTTTTATATAAATTGATTAATCTTAAAGGCTTTGCTAATAATGCCCGTAATTTCAAGCAATAGATACCTACCGGTGCTTAGATACCTACCCGATTTTGTTCGTGTACACGGTAGGTATCTAAGCACCAGTAGGTATATATTGCTTGAAATTACGGCCATAAATACTACTAAATATAATCGTTCTGCAAAATTTCCAAAACACCGGTCAATACGTTTTCAAGTTAAGACAATGTCCTTTCCAGGTATCCTATTGGAATCCTGTATGTCCTTGGAACAAAATTAGAGCTTGTTTTAAACCTTAAGTCAACATAAATATGTTTCCTAAAGTTTGGAAAATTGTGTTCATTTCAAAATATTTATTTTTTGAAATTTTTCGGTGTTTTAACTTAAACTTTTTCTGGCTTCCAAACCGTGACATGCACACAAAAACTTATTTCACAAAATATTTTGTAAATTTGTTTTTCTACACAGAAAAACTAAAAACGGGTTTCAATTAAAAAATTTATTAAATCAATTAGTATTTTAATTGATTTTGCACATATCCCGGCAATGATACTATCACTTAAAACTTTTATTAAAATTAAGAAAGAAAAAAAAGTTATAAATAACTTATACAAAAAAAAAATATGATACTCACAAAAAAAGTGTGTGATCTATACGTTGGTATGTGTGTTTTTTGCAATGCTGAGTCTGTTTGTGTGTGTGCTTGTTTTGTTTGTTAACTTCAAATGGATTTGGTATTTTATACTGAAAACTTTCTATTTATGCATACAGTGTATGAAAAAATAATATGTTAATTGCGTCTAAAATAAAATATGTATTTATATATTTAAAAGTCAATTAAAATATTAATTGATTCAATTAAATATTTGTTTAGAAACAAATAAAATTCAAATCAAATCTTTAATTAGATATTTTAGGTTGATCATTTTTTATGTGTATCGAAATAACTTAATTTCTTGTTATAAAGCACTTAAATGGCTTGCCGGTTAGAGGGTTAAATCATATTAGAAATAAAATTCTTTCATATATTTTTTGTTTACTTTTTTAAAAAAATTTTTAAATTTTTTTTTCTACTTTTAAGGCGTAGTGACGACTGAAGTACAAACTACATCAATCAATTTGTCAGAGTTTTAAATGGGGTGAAAATTATAGAACTTTTAGTGTACTCAAAATTATTCAGACCTTGAATTCTGACTTCATCGGATATTGTTAACCCACTTTAGCCAGTAACCAAAAATGATCTACGAATTTGATGAAACTTTAAAAACGCTTTTTTTTAAAAAAATTTTAAAGATATTTTGAAAGGCCTAATTACAAGATGTCATGCTACTGTGTGAAGCGACTCCTTCCGACGACATTTTATGAAAATTTATTATTTTGTCAAAAGTTGAACAATATTTGAATGTTTTCATCAAAGTTTACATAATTTTCAGAAAAATATTATTAAATTACTATATAACTATCATTACTTTTATTTAAAAAATCTTTCACCCTTTGCGTCATGGGGACACAAAAAAACCCTTAAAACATAATATAATTTATGGTCACATGATGTTAAAGTTTTTAAATAAGAAAAAAGCATTTTTCCCCTTGATACAATTAATTTTGTTATGTTATCCAATCCATATATGGTTAATGCTTTTACTTTCGACTATAAAGACACACTGGGGAATTTACAGAATAACTTCCCAGTCGGAAATTTCCAGTGGTACAACAAATCTAGCACTGGCATACCACTGGCTAACCGAGGATATTTAAATAAAATACTGTCATTTATTTGAGACGCTTTGCAAGCTATTCTAAAAAGCGTTTTGCCAGTAATTGTTTTTCAATCATCGGCTGAGACCACTATGCCAACCTTGGCAAAAAGTGTTTTCCTAGTGCTATCCTGTCAGAAATTGCCAACGGCTCTAAACTCTAACCACTGGTTGAGGATTTATTTTATAAAAATGTTGACGCTTATTTTATAAAAGTGTGTAATCAGAAGATTCCGAGTTCGATCCCTGTTCCAGGAATACATTTTGGTGATTGATTTTTACTTTCTAATATTTTTTATATACAATTGATTTTTTTTGTTACTGGAAATGCTATTTTAAGACCAACTTTTTTTGTTGTTTTTGAAAAGCTATTTTAAGACCAACTTTTTTGTTGTTTTTCCAAAGTTGACAAGTTGTTGCCAGCAAATTTTATGCAACTGCTTACATATTTGATCAACCAATGGTTACCCAGCATTCACTTATGTTTTAATCTATCAATTATTGTATGTCTTGTTAGCTCAGTGGGTAGAGCTGTCGGCTGCCAATCTGGAGGCCAGGGTTCGAATTCCGGTAGGACCAAAAAAATTATAAATGAACTTATTTGAAAATTTATTTTGGAAAATCTATTTTTTTACCGCCTTTTTATGGTTTTACCAACTCTTTGCTAACGTTGGAAATTTTGTTTATCCAGTGCTTTCCGATACTTTTTGTACAGACGGACCTTTTGTCTAATGATGTTATCATTTTAGGATTGGGAAATCACCTGTTGCCAGCGGTTAAAATGACTTGCTAGCGTTGGTCCGTTTGTCTTTTTTGACTGGGTTCTTTCAGATTTTGATTAAATTTGGACATGTGAACTAATGAACAAACGCAATTCTTTATCGTACCAATCTAACTTTAATGATATAAAAAGGGTGGTAAAAAAATGGACCCATTTTTTGGCGCTTTGTTTCTCATTTGTTTCAAAAAAACTATACAAAAAGGGTTATTATATATGTTTGTTTGCTTTTTAAATTTTCAAATTTCTAGAAAATCTGCATTAAAGCCCCAAATTAGTTTCTTTATAAATGTTTAACGCTTGGTATCTCAAATCTTTTTTTTTATTTTTTATTTTATTAATTAATAATCATATAATTACAAATTATATACTATTACCCCAACCGAGCACTAGCTACTATGGCCTTCGGCGCGTTGTAGCGAAAACAGACCAGTGCCTCTGGTGGGAATCGAACCCACGACCCCCGCACTGATAAGCCAGCACGCTACCAACTAGCCTACCAGGGCGCACGTATCGCAAATCTTTTTGGAAACTTTGATCTACTAAAAGAATACATTTTTCCCTTGGAAATTATATGGAACATCTTAATTTTGCATACGTTGTAGGGGGGAAAACAAATAAACTTATATTCATTTTAAATTTATTTAGTAAATAGTTTGATAGATCTATAATATGCGATTAATTTGATACACATTTTTGTATGGTTTCTTTAGAACAAATACAAAAAAAGGTTAAATTTTTGACGCCCACACTATTTTTGACCCCACCTTTTTAACCCCCTTAAAAAGATTTGTACGATAAAGAATTGGGTTTGTTCATTAGTTAGTAACCTTTATTACATATTCAAATTTAATCAACATCTGGAATAAGATATTCTGTAAAATTTCTAATGGGTATTTTGTTAGTGGTAACGTTAACCCTAATTAAATTACATAAAATAATAGTGAAAGGCGTGGTAGAGAAGAATGAGTGTATTTTCTAAAAATCATAACTACATTGTAAATTTTCAATTTTATCTGAATCAGACTGCGCAGTTTCTGGTATTGAACCTTCGTCAGTGACCCTGTTTTTTGAATTTTTTTAATAATGTAATATTTGTTATGTTTTTATTTGTTCGATTGCGTCTATATAAAATTTTCTGTGCAATCACTGACCTTCGTATATATAAACTGATTTCTAATGCCACATGCACTCGCACTAAACGTTAGACAGAGGGCTTTAGCCCTCTGAGCTATCGTCAGGTCGAGTTTTGTTGTGATTAAATAATTGAATAATAATTTTCATGGAGTGGACTTTTTTTATCACCAGCATGCTAAGGGTTAAGGATTTTTAAATAAAAGTAAAAATTATTAGTCTAATCAAATTTAAGTGATATAATTTCGAAAATTATGCAAACTTTGATGTTTACAAAATTCAAATGTTATGCAAAATTCATTAAAATTATGACAAAATAATAATTTCTCATAATATGTTCTGTAAAGCTTCCGCTCCACACACAAACACGAATTATAATTTTTACAATTTATTTTTTTTTTTTTTTTAACTACAACTATTATAAAGGGTCCGCCATCTAAAGTTTTTTTTTCAACTAGTGCTTATTTCGTGAATGGTAACACTTAGCTCATGTCTGATTTGACAGATAATTAGTTTTATCCTTCCGCTGAACAAATATGGTCCGTATGTTCGTTATCTTGTGAAAAAAGTGAAAGAAACTGGCATCCTCATCGATAAACCAAAGCGTGAAAAGCCAAAAACAGTGCGTACACCCGAGAATATTGCTGCTGTGGCAGAAAGTGTGCGTGAAGCGCCATCAACATCAATTCACCGTCGTTCTCAACAATTGAACATTTCGGAGACATCATTGAGACGAATTTTGCATAAAGACCTTGGTATAACGCCATACAAAGTCCAATTGGTTCAGGAGTTCAAAAAAAAAAGTTATTTGGCGGACCCTTTATTATAAAAATAGCAATCGCCACCTTCAAATTAGACATTTAAAAAAAACTTTTAAAGTTTTTTTAAAAAAAATATCTTTTGCATTTTTATCAAATTCATGCGTCATTTTTGATTTCAATTTAAAATGGGTCAATGAAAGCTGATGAAGTAATAATTCCACATCTGAATAATTTTGAGTATATTTAATAAATTAGTGAAATAAAAAATTTAATTATTTAAAATTTCGAGTTTTGAGAATTTTTAATAATACATGTTTTTCCAAAATAGAATTCATAAATTTTGAGAAATTTGCAACGAGACTGGAGGGTGTAATAAAGAAAAATCGACAAATCACTATTTAAGGGACATCCGAATGGCCATGTATTCGAATGACTTTATTATGTGACCATAAATCTTAACACCCTTCCACGAGTTTATCGTGTGTATAAAGTATTTGTAGCTTTTTATAAATATTTGGTTTGATGGAAATACTTTTTACACAAAGCTCTAAACAATTTTTCTTTCTTAATTTTTTTTATTACCACAAACATATCCCGACATAAATACGACGTATTTGTTTATAAGGGTGGAGTTTTTTTTTAAATTTAAATACTTAAAGTTTGCAAAAGGTCATAAATTTGATAGTATAATATATACTACGGTGCGTATGAGTAATATTATCAATATATAACTCATACGCCTCCTAGTACACCATTACTGTTAAACAATAGATTTCTGTGATATATCATTTGAAAGGCTGAACACAATATCCTTAAAATATTTATTTAAAACTGTAAACTTTTAGAATGAGGCTGATGATGACCTATTGGCAAGATTTTTTTCATCTTCTCTTACATTTATTAACCATTAGTATTTTCTATTTGTAATAGTAGCATTTTAATTATGATATCAAACCTGACAATTCTAAATGAAATACTCTAAAATTATATTAATAAAAAATATAATACTATTATCTTGACCATTAGTACAGCCCTAATACTTTAACATGCATGTTTACTTGTATATAGAGTTTTTAATTTTACGGACTTTTTCATTTCCCGGGACAGCCGCAATTTTTTTCGAATTTCCCAGGATCCCGGGATTTGCCGCTCAATTAAAATTAAATAATTTGAGATAGTTTGTGCTTGAAAAGTCCGAATTTTATTTCAAAAATAAAAATTATTAACCCGAAACACGCCAACAAAAGAACTATCAAATACTGTATTTATGAAGCTAAAATTACGAATAATGGAAGAATATTTTTGGAATTCTTTTAGGTTACGGCAAAATCTGGTGTATCTCCTAAACTAGCAAAGCTAGAAACTCGAAATTTGGCATGTATCTTCATCTAATAACAAGAACAAAACCAAACAAAGCATTTTTGAATAATCGAATGTTTTAGTGGTAAAAATGGGGTGAGAAGTATAAAAAAATTGATTTCCAGACCCGTTTTTTGATTGGGAGGATGGGGAGGGGGCATACATTTCAATATTTTTCTTTCTAATTTAAGGACACCAAACAAGAATCTGAAGTCCAAATAGAAATATATCAACAAACAAAAAGTTGGTAGTAAAGCGGATAAAATTAAACCCGCTGTTAAGCGGTTTTCTATTTTTTCGGTTTTCGCGAATTCTATCGTTTAGTAATTAATCGAGCTAATCAAATGTTCATGCAGTGGAAAGAGTCATTTAAGAAGAGTTATACTAGTAAGAAAAAAGTTATTTTATCAACGCGTTTTTTTATTCAAAATTCGCGATTTGGCATCCATAGCTTTTCAGGATGGCCCCAAGTTCCAGCTTTTAGTATGATATTGAAATACATTTCAAATTTTCATACTTAAAAAACTTTTTCAAATATAAAAATGTTTAGCTGTTGTTTTTTCAAATATACTTTTCAAAGGTATTCACATATTAAAGTTATGCTACCATATATAAAAATTTTTATTGTAATATGGTACCTCATATATGTTGAAATGCTACTTTCTAATAAGATAAAATTCGCTTAAACAGTAAAAATTGGGAAAAATGAGAAAACCACTAGATAGCGGATTTAATCTACAGTTTTGATTCCGAGATTCCAAAATTTGAGGTTTCCATTAGAAATTGGTAAATTATTTTTTAATAATTATATTTTATTTGTTTTTCTTTCATAAAATTAAAAAAACAATATAATTGAAGGGCTTATTGCAAAAACTTGATAAGCCACATTTAATTTTTGGTTAGTTTTCGCCTTTTAAAAAATGAATAAATGTAGGAAATATGGCTATTGCAGGACTTGTATATTCTATATACGTGTGACAAGTGTTTAAAATAGGCTTCATTAAAAATTTAATTCACGAATGTGTAGAAAACAGCGAAAGCTAGAAAATTGTAAATGTGGCTTATCAAGTTTTTACAATAGGATCTTCAATTGGAAATGTCTTGCAAGCCATTCACAAGACATTCTTTTATACAACAACATTTTTTTTTGCTCTAATAACATTAAATCTTGAAAGTTATAAAAAAATGAACAAAATGAAAGTATCCCATGAAAAAAATAAAAACTTTTTTAAGTGAATTTGACTGCTTTTGATAGTTTAAGTATAAAAATCGTCAAAATAGGCATCGCAGCACACAAGAGAATATTTTTCAAAACATGCATGCTACCCTTTAGTAACTACCTAAATTCGGTTGGCGTCAAATTCGGTTGTGACAACGAATCTGTTCTCTGTGTGCACTATAGGGTTTCCAGTTAAATCAAACTTTTAAAAAAGTCAGGCTGGTGTCTAATAACTTTTTCTGCTTTTTATATTTTATTCAAGGTAAATTAACACAAATAAATTATAATATTTTCGTTATTTTTTCGTACAAGTTTTGAACGATTTTAAGTTAGCAATTTATAGTTTGTATTTAATACATACAAAATAGATTAATGGAATTTAAAAATTTCCATTTTCAATTCTAAATATAAATTGAAATATTATCAAAAATATTTTATAATATTAAAAATATTTAAATCTTTTGAAACTGATTTTATTTTACAATAACTTTCGCAATTTTTATAGTTCAGAAAAGCCGGCAATATATTTGGATTAATAACACTTTAACTCACAGAAGTGCAAAATTTTAGGGCCATAAGTCCATATTTCTTATTGTTTTCATTTCGCAAAGATTAAAAAAATCGTTTGAAACAAGCTCACTTTTTTTTGTTGTTTTTATTTTTTTGTTCGGGATTTTCAACTTATGGATTTGATTTGGTAATAGGAAAATCTCCGAACACTTGAGAGATAAATTCAACACGTACCTTATTGGCGAGCCGTCATCTAACAAATAAATACATGGTAGTCGAAAATTGAAACCAATTTTTTTCTTTTTTTGAATTTTTTGTGTTTTTTGTACCGGGACTAAAAATTTGAAAACAATGATTCGTTAATGTTGTAATTCTGCGCAGTTGGAGGTTATGGTTCGTTGATGTGCCCTTAGCAGACAAAGAATACGACCATCACAAAAGTTGTTTTTCGCATGACACATAAGCTGTTTAGTTTTAAATATTTCAATTTGCTGAGGGACTGAGTTTTTTTTTTTGTTGCTCAGAGGAGCAAATAGAAACATTTAAATGCTAAAATTTTATGAACTTTTTGAAAATTTTTCAAAAATTACATGATTTATTTTTGCTTTTTTATATAGCAAGCAATGATATTGATAGATTTAAAAAACCGCGATTTTAAGTCAAAAATTAAATTTTTTAATCTCCACAAACATTGACAAACATGTTTTGGAAAGCACAAAAGAAGGGAGCAAATTTCCATGAAATCGCCAGAAAAATATTAAACAATGGTATACATGGGCGATTTTTTTTTTTAATTCAATCAAAAAATATGATTTTTTTAAATTTTAAGATTTAACTGCACCCTTTGCAGAAAGTGATTCACGCAAATTGATTTGAAGTCCCTAAATAGTGGTTTATTATCATGTAAAATCCTAGTAATGTGCCACAAAGTTTAAAAAAATAAAAATGTTATCCCATATTTGAAATATTCTTGAGAATAGCACATATTTCTAGGTCCACTAGTTCTAAACAGAAAAATTAGTCTAGATAATTTCAATAAAAAATGTTTCAACAGAAAGTGTTTTACATACACATTTTTAGGCAAAATTTTCTGTTTCTTTTTATAAAAACAAGAACAAAAAAAACTTATTAAATGGATTTGTAATTTTAATTAGTATGTATATATTTCTTTCTTCATTCAAATTGTAAAACTATTTTTAATTTAATATTTAAAGATACCAATTAAAAATAGTTTTTGAATTATAAATAGTTTTTTTTTTAACAAAATTTTTTACTAATTTTGAACAGTTTTTCTTTAATATTAAATATTTTTTTATTATTGTATATAATTTCTAAAACTCAATTAATGATGCTTTAAATTCAAATCAAACATCCAAAATTTTCAATAATTGCTACAAATTCTCTGAATTAAAGGGGGAAAATCCCTCACAAAATTTCCAGGATTGCTGGATTGAAAAAAAAATCTCAATTCCCGGGAATTCCTGGAACAAAAACCCTACTCGTATAATAAATATGTCTTTGTATCTGTATATTTTCTATATGGTTTTTCACTCTCTTCTTTAATCTTTCTGTGGATGATAAGTGGCTTTTGAAAGTGTTTAAAAGGTCGTAGATAGTGGGTGTGTGTAAATGTTGTATTGTATAATTTGGAAGGGCATGGCTTGCATCGAATTGGAAGATGATATGTTGTTATACAATATATCATTGGAAAAGTCAGGTAAATTTATATGTGCAGTATAAACGGTCGTTTGTTAAAACACGACTTTACAAGAATATCTATTTTATATATAAATAAAATAAATAAAGATATATCCCCTGATATCAATCTGTATAGACAGATTCAATTATAACTATGTCATTCATTATACATTATAAAATTTAAAATAATGACAGTCAATTAACACGTTTTGAACATAAATTTGTTCATACTTTGTGCTTTTCAATGCATAGCTTTGTTTCTAAGGAAAAATTTTGGTAACTTACATATGAGGCTTTCCATACAAACTGTAAAGCTAAAAAAAGTATATCGTATCACTGTCAATCATACCGTATTTATTGTCGTAAAAATTAAACAATTTTTCAATTTTTCTATAAAGTCGGCGGTGGTTAAATATTAATCAATTTAACAATTTGTTTAATATATCCCAGTGTAGAAAAGGTAATGACATATCATTACTTTTGGGACCACCAGTAACGACTTCAGCTTATTCTCTACAGTACTTTAACACAAATAATAAGGACTTACTAATGACTAGTTAATTTTGCCATTATTTCAATACAAAAAGTAATGCGTTATCCGTAAGTACTTCTTTTTATCATTATTTTAAATATAAAGTTACGATCTCAAATTTTTTTGAAAATCTATTTTTAGACGCATTATTTTTACAACTCTAGTAAGTACATTTATAACTACTTATTTATTTGATTTTTTTTTAAGCTAGGAAGTAATGACATTTGGTGCAAGCAAGTCTTTTATGTTTTTATCTATCAAGTATAACATGTCGAGATAGCTCAGATGGTATAGCGTTTGACTGACAACTTGGAGTCACAGGTTCGAATCCCGTGTTTGCACATTTTATTAAAAAAAGATTTTTATATGTATAGCATATAGGTATCCATGATATGTCATTACTTTACGCGACATATCCATACAAAAGTAATGAGATTTGTATTTACAATTGTAATTACCTACTTTCCATTACCAAATATGTACTTATAAAACCACTTATATGGTAATGCTTTTCTACTCTGTAGTGTTGTATTATAATTTTATGGAAAATGATGGAAATTTTATTATATAAATAAAAAACTTTTGGGGAGAGTTGTAAAACAAAATTTTTAAAATTCAGAAATAGTTATGAATATTAAATATAATAACTCAATTTATACAAAAATCGGCATTTTTTATTTATAAAAAAAAATTAATATGTTTTTCTACTGACACAAAAAGTTTTACCGTGTTACTTGTCTTCGTTTTATAGAAAATATAAGTTGAACATTGTTTATCGAATTTATTCAATTCAAACATTTGTTTCAGTAACACTGTACGTATACGCATTATTTAAAACGACATTAAGGAGTTGTTTTGAGTTTGGATGCTTAAAAAGCGATTTCTCAAAACAAAAAAAATCCTAGAAAGACGTAAAAACTTTACACAGAAAAAACTAAAAACGGGTTTCAATTAAAAAATTTATTGAATCAATTAACATTTTAATTGATTTTGCACCTATGACGGCAATGATAATATTAATTAAAACTTTTATTGAAAATTAAAAAGAAAAAAAGCTATAAATAACTATCTACAAAAAAAAATTATGATACTAAAAAAAAAAAATTGTGTGAGCGATACGTTGTATGTGTGTTTTTGTTAATGTTGAGTCTGTTTGTTTGTGTGTGTGCTTGTTTTGTTTGTAAACTTCAACTGCATTTGGTATTTTATACTAAACATTTTCTATTTAAGCTACAGTGTATGAAAAAATAATTTGAGAATTATGTTCAAAATAAAATAAGTATTTATAGATTTACAAGTCAATTAAAATATTAATTGATACAATTAAATTTTTGTTTAGAAACAAATTTAATTCAAATCAAATCTTTTGTTAGATATTTCAGGTTGATAATTTTTTCTGTGTATTAGTGAAGAAACTATAGCCGATCTCCGGCAGCTGCTATAAAAAAATAAGTGGTGGGTAATATCATGGATTATCTGCAAATTGATCCAAGGTAAAAGCCAATCTCCGGGAGCTGCTCTAAGAAAAGCCATCCTGCGCTGGTATCGTATTATGATATCATAGATTATCTAAAATCTTATCAGAGATATAAGGAAAATACAAATGTTTAACAAAGTGGTGGCTTCTCAAGAAAAAAAATCCATTTCTGACACAAAATTTGTCGTTTACACGTTCATAAAATATATAGAAAATCATATAATCTTACAAATTTTCTGTAAACTGATCGGTTCGGCCGTTTCAAAAACTTACTCGGCATCTTCACATATTTGTCAGATATAACTTAACTTCGACAATATTTGTCAGAATGACATGAAATTGTCTATATATTTATTTGAACATATGAGTAATTTCAAAAGTTTTCGACATCTGGTGAAACTGACTTTAGATGCCTTTTATTACTTAAGGTAGTTTTAATCGAGATAAACGGACGCCTTAACAACTAGAAAGTTTCACGTTGAACAGTTTTCACCAAACTAATTTGATGGTCATTTCGAAAAATGGTCGAAAAATAAAAAAAAAACACATTACTTGAACATTACGAGAGATTTTTCATTAATTTTATTTTTTTAACTGAAAGTTTCAAACTTTTAGATCCAAACCAATATAAAAAACAGTCACAAGATTTGGGAGATATTTTCACTTAAAATGTAATTGATTTACAAATGAAACAAAAATTTTGCGATTTTTAAACTTTTGCCGTTTCTTCCATAGGGTTTTGCGCCATTTAATGGAATTAAGTTTTGAGGACAGTACAGACAAATTGTAATTTAGACAGTAAGAGGTGTACCAAGTTGATGTCAGCGCAACAGGGAATTGTCGGAAATTTTTTGAACATTTATGTTTTTGCGTCTGAAATTCACAACTATCCAGTGTAGAAACGGTAATGACATGTCATTACTTTTCTCACTACCATTAATGACACCCGCTTACTATCTACATTACTTTAACACAAATAATAAGGACTTACTAATAACTAGTTAATTTTGCTATTATTTCAATATACAAAATAATGCGTTACCCATAAGTAACTATTTTTATCATTATTTTAAATATAAAGTAATGATAAAAACATTTTGAAAATCTATTTTTATAGTCATTAATTTTGCACTTCTAGTAAGTACATGTATAACAACTTATTTTTGATTTTATGTAAGCTGGAAAGAAAAGACGTTATGTTTTTATTTATCAAGTATAAAAATAAGTACTTATGGGTAACGCATTAATTAGTTATTAGTATATCACTGTATGTATGTATGTATGTTTTAAAGTAAAGGCAGAGAGTAAGTAGTAGTGAGAAAATTAAAAAAAAATCGTGTAATTACAGTTTCTACACTGGGGTATTATATATAATTATATCCGAAAAATTTTAACATCTAACAGTGAAAAATCTTTCATTGGTTCAATGAAATATTTCTTTGGGGACTTTTTTATGAAAATATACATTCTATTAATGAAGAAATTCATAAATACTACGCACAAAATGCTAACAGGGTATCAAACCACCTCGATCTATTTACTTCAGTTTTTGATGCATTTTTAATCATTTTTAGAATTTTGCTAGCGAAATAAAGATAAGTTCTGTGACGTTAAACTCATTTTTTTCGGCAACAGATCTAAAATTTGTTTGACTTTTTTCTCATTGGCGGATTTAGCAACTTCATTGCATTTATTTTAAGTACAATATTACTGCGAAGCGTTCTTTTCTAAAAAAATTGCACTTTATTCAAAAAAAAGTCGTAATTACAAAAAAACAAGAAAACTTTGGAAAACTCTAAAGTGTTTTAAATGGTAGAAACATTTGAGTAAAATTGACTCACTTTAATTTATGTTTAAATGATGAAAGAAAAAATGTGCTTTGTGCGAATTTTAAACTACTTAGAGTCCAATAGTCGTCCAAATGTGTGCACCAATTTTGCATTAGACATACGAAATGTCATTGGAACTCGTTCATTGAAACTTTTCATTAAATTAATGCAATTAATGCATGCCTGAGTAATTGGTAAACCGCTTTAGTTTTGGGCCGTCTACTAGGGCATTTAATTTAGTATGTCCGAGAATTATTACGCTATATATGCAGAACTCGTTTGTGGCCAAAGTATATAGACTATGGGATTCTGTGATTTTTTATAGATATAGAAGGAGTGAGAGTGCAAACGTTTAGGAACATTGTGGTTTAGGAACATTAATATATCATGAGTTAAATTCTATGATTTTATTGAAAATATTAGCTTCATAATGTTGATTAATTCTTATAAATGCTGCCTTTAGCATCAAATATTATTTCTGTGATCGGTGTCTTACAAATTCGTGCTACTAGGGTTTGGGTTGTTTATTTAGGTTTAATTATAAATTTTTTTTTATATTTTTTTTAAAGTTTAATTTATTACAGATACATTAATCTTACTCATAGACTACTATGTAATCATTTGGCCACCACTGGCTTTTTGATTATGAATAAATAAATGAAATGAAACTAATGAAAAAGCGTCATACGACTAATGAAAAAGTTTCATTAAAAATAGTTTCATTAAAACTATGAAACTTTTTCTTAAAGTTTAAGAAAATGTTCATTCTCATTATGAAGAAAACTTCATCAATTTAGTGAAAAAGTTTTATTAAAATTCATAAAAGAAATTCTCTCTGTGTAAGACGAATTTTTTTAGGAAGACGAATTGTGCAATGGTACTAAAAAATTTTAAATATTGCAAATATATTGAAAAAAATTACATATTGATGGGTGAACTTATAATTGTTTCGTCCACTGTATAAAACATATTTCGTTTGTACTAAATACATAAAATAATTACAACTGTTGAACAAACAAAACTTACTAATATGTTTGTCGAAAACCTAACTGTCACTGTTTCCGTTTGCAATTAAGTTCTCTATATAACATGACATTCTATTAACACCCCCCAAATTAAAGAATAAAAATTAAAAATACTCAGGGCAAGTATAAAATAGAACAAAAAAGTTAAAAATGGTAAGTAAAATAGCTCGAAACAACTGCCAAAATGGCCTAAAAATTGCATGCCAATTCAAAATATTTGAAAAAATATTTTTTTAGATTGATTTTAAAAATTTAAGTTTCGTTATTGTAAAACAAAGTATAAGGATATGTTTTTTAATTTGTTTTCTTCTAAAATTTGTGTAGGGGAATGTGGTGTATTATGAAAAGATTAATATAATATTATTTTTTAAAAATAACTGCTCCATACCCTCATTTAATGATACAAAGGTAGAAAGGACCTCTCAAAAAAATCAATGAAACATTCAATTTATACAACTAAAGTTAATGTATCGGATCTAAATGCCTATTTTACAATATATTTGATTGATCCGGTTCATTTAAAATGAAATAAATAAATAGAAATTTTAGCCCTATTATATTTACTAGAATTAGGTCCTTAATCTAGGCCTCTTTTAAATGTCTGTATTAAAAAAAAAAAATTTTTTAAAAATCATATAAAAAACAATTTTTTAAGATTTTTTGGAAAAATAATCAATTATTACGGTGAACCACCCAGCAAAATAAAGTGGAAGTAGTGCTTTAAGAACCTCTTTAACTTGACTTCCAAAGCATTAGCATACGCACATTTTTCACTTTAATAGAAGTTATTGTTAGCAACTGCCAAAAATGTTAAATTAAAGTTATTTTAAACAGCATTTGCATCACCATATAAATTAATTGGTATCTAAATTAATAACATCATAAGAAGTAATTTTTCATAAGTTCATATATATTTTTTTTTATATGGAGGTTGAGGTGGTAAGTGGTTGGATTTGCAATCAGAAGGTTGCGAGTTCAATTCCGGGCCGGGGAGATAATTTTTTTTTTTTTATTTTTTTTTTAATTCTAATTAATTTTTTTAGTATTTTTTATTTAATTTGGTTTTTCTGAGTATTTTAAGAACTACCAAATAATTAACATCTTGACTTTAATCATAAAGAATTAAATTAAATTAGAAAATTGTTATCCAGAGTGGACAAATAATTATTTGATAAAAATCTATTTTTTGTCTTTGTGATGGAACCTTTTGTAAAACTTATTTAAAAATATAAAAAAAACCTAAGGTTTAATATTTTTTTTTTTGTTATGTTGATAAGAAAATGCAAATATGTATTTCACTGCTAAAAATTAGTTTATCGAATTTTTCATATTTGTTTCAAGATATACTTTTCAGGTGTGCCTCAATTGAAACGTGTGCAAAAATCTAGTTGAGTTTTCAATTCTATTGTTTCGGATCGCAAAAAATTAGCAAAACCAAAAAATATCGAAGCAAAATTTTGAAAGCTAGTTTATTAATAATAATAATTAATTAGTAAATTATTTAATTAAAACCTTTTACTTAATTTAAATATATCACTTTAATTTACCTATAGAGTTTTTACCGACCTCTTTCTTCAAATGTTTAGAAAAAAATACGGGAAACATTAAAAGATCTTACGTTCCAAGGCACAATCGTTTCTTTGCAGGCCACTTTTTCTGATCTGTAGTTAAACTACTTCTCCAATATTTTTTTTCTCATTGTCATTATCTTATTAAAGACACTTTTCGTCAAATTAATTATTAAAAAAATATTTTAAAATTTGCATTGAATTCAAAATTGTTAAATGAGCATTTTTATTATTTCTTAATATTTTTTTTAACCTCATCAAAACTTAAAAATATTTTAAAAATAATTTATATCTCAGTGATACGAAATCAAATAATAAAAATATTTTAAAAATCATTATTTTATCTTTTTTAATATATATTTGTGTAGCATATTTTTCTTGTTTTCATAAAAATATCTCAATATTTTCAACTTAAGTTCGTTTTAAGTTTGTTGTACTGCATAAGTAACTTTGGTGCAAATGGTAGCGCGGTCTACTTTAATACAGCAGATCGTAACTCAGATTCGTGTGTTCAATACTCGCTGGCACCAAAAGATTTTTTTTTTTTTAATATTTAAAGATACTTCCCTAAAGTATGCTGCACATTTTTATTAAATAAAAATGTTAATATATATTTGAAAAATACCTTCCATGAACTATTGAAAAATAGCATCCATGCACTGTTTAAAATGCTATTAAAGAAGTTATATATTCACTCCATCCGCCCAATGACACGACAATTTTAAAATCATTAATGATTCACCTAAATTTGCACCACATCCGACTCAGTAGATGTGATGTTTTTACTACTTCTTCCTCAGCTCTTATTTTGCTGGGCAGTATTAAAAAGTATTTAACTAAAATAATATTTCTTCAAGGCACACTCAAAAATAGTTTCAATGTACAGTTATGATAGTGTTATAAAAAAAATTAAACTGTTACTCACTAAAAAAAGTGTACCAATTTTTAATACCAGGCTTTAATAAGACTTATTTGTTTTAATATTTTTTTTAGTTCTGAATAAAACTATTGAACTTTTACAATTTTAATTAAAATTTTTCTGAAAAATTATTTTTTGGCGTTTCAAGATATACCACCCCATTTTCTTTGCATCCATATAACTTTTTTACCTAGATCTATGCTAAACTTGAGCGCTAGGCTAAATAAAATTCTATCTGGAAGATAATATTTTCAGAATGTGCAATATATAGTCAAAAAATAGATCGTTTCCACGACACTCGTTTCAAGGTACACCACTTTCCCCTATTTTAAATTTTTTATACAAAAAATGATTAAAAAAGGTTGGATTTTGACTATGCGCGCATTTTTTAACAAAAAGTCTAGAAAATCGTAGAAATGCCTTTTTATGGCAAGAATACTTAAAAATGTCATGTTTACAAAATAATTGAAAAAATTGCAAACTATATATTTCAAATGACAAATGCCATTAAAAACTTGCCCTTATAATTTTTTATATATGAATAATATTTGAGTTCTATTAAGGGGTTTACTAGCTTTATTAACCAATAAAAACGCCAATATTTTAGCAATTATAAAAAATAAAAAAATGGTTTCATTCAAAAACTTGTTTTGCTAAAGAAAAACACAGTTGTAATTTAGAATTCGGACTACCATGGCAACCCTGCATTTTTTAAAGGCAAAATCGGGTGCCATCGTGGAGCCTTGGCTACTCATCTGAGAAAAACAATTTTAATTTTGTTTTACACACGAATAAATTAGTCCCAAACGTAGCCGTATTTTTAAATTTTTGACTTACATTAAAATGGTACGAGGGTAAACTCAAAAATAAAAAAAAAACACAAAAAAATTGTCATTTTTATTTTTCAGAAAAATACTATACAAAAATTTAAAAATGTCTACGTTAGGGTATTCATTTTTTAGTGCTCTACAAAACAAAAAAAAAACAAATGAAAATCGGTCCAGCCATTAAGGCTGCATAGTGGCACCCGATTTTCAATATCTTGTTTTGAGAAAAGAGCATTTAAAGTAAATATTTATTGCTCATGTAAACTATAGGGCAATGAGTTTGTTTAACAAGCTGTAACTTTTTTATTTCTGCGATGCTTTCTCCAAAATTTTCATAGCATATAGAAAAAAGTTTAACTATTGAAATATAAAAAAAAAAAAATCTAAAGCTAGTAAACCCCTTAAGAAAACAAATATCCTGTCATGTATGATGACAACCATAGCATGATATTTTCAATTGCAGAACTTTTGAACAATTTCTTATTTTTATAAAAATAATAGATGCAAATAATTTTAAATAAAATTATACAATTTATATTTTTATTTATTTTTTTAATTTTCAAAAATTGTGTTGTTTAGTAATTAGTTCCTGATACAATACATTTAATTAAATTAATTACTTTGAATGTTATTCTTAAGAGAGCAACACAAAAACACATTAAACAAAAAATTAATGAAAAAGCTAAATTCAATCAAATATTTACGAGTTTTAATTTATATTAACTAAAAAAATAGGTGTGAATATTAAGAGCTAAAAAATATTTTATGGTAATATTTTTAACCCTTTTTTTACATCTGGTTCAGTTTAAGGGCCCAGAATTTACAAAACAAATTAAAAATGTTTGCCCCTCCCCTTATACACCCATTTTACCACTACAACATTTGAATATTCAATAATTCTTTGTTTAAACAAAAGTCCGAAAGACTTATAAAAGAACCTTCAAACCTTCTGGAATCATACACTCACAAGAACTTTTGCATAAAAAATCAAGTTATTTAAAAGTTGTTTCAATTTAATATACAGTTAAATTACCAAAGAAATATATTTTTAACTTTCTGTCTGTTATTCAAGAAACAAAAAAAAACGGACTTTCGGTAATTGTTAAAATATTCAGTTAAAATTTTCTATTTAAAACAAAAAGTTGTTATATTGTATTGAGTATTGAAATAAACGAAAACAATCTATTTTTTTTAATGGATTTTGTCAATTAGTTTTTTAACAGTTGAAAATAAACTAAAAAATACAATTGTTTTAAACGAAAAGTACACCCATAGAAATAAAGCGCCAACCGAATTTAAAAGTGTATTTTAATTATAACAACTCAAAAATTCAGTTAGTACAATGATATTTACATTAGATTTCTTAATATTTTATTCGTTGCAACTACAATTCAGTTGAATTAGCCGAATTTTTTTGTGAAAACTAATGCTAAGTTGTACCAACCGACTTAAATTTGTAATAACCGAATTTGAGTCAAAATAATCGAATTTCAGTTGGCAAACAGCAAAATTTTTCTCTGTGTGTAAGTAGTTCTGTTTTTAACTGATTTTCAGTTAGTTTAATGTGTATATTCAGTAATCTTTACGGAAAAAATATTGTGAGTGTAGTATATGATATTAGGGTGTTTTTGTTAGCCAATGAAGAATCTTTCTGAGCGTTCTTTTATGACTCATAAAAGATTCTTAAATATGAGTTATTTCTGAGTCATTTATGAGTCTTTAATGATTGGGACATTTTAAAAATAATGTGCACAAAAAAACAACATTTTCAACATTACCTCTTCTGATTTTCCCATCTAACATGGTTTTACCAAAATTCGTTATAGTTCGCATTTAATCGCTGCTCAAAGTTGGAGT
The DNA here is from genome assembly GCA_021234595.1 of Delia radicum. Lineage (NCBI taxonomy): Eukaryota > Metazoa > Arthropoda > Insecta > Diptera > Anthomyiidae > Delia > Delia radicum. The sequence goes on from CM037852.1 coordinate 106,782,663, forward strand.
TCTTTTTTCAAATGTGTAAGAAATATACAATGTTTGAATTATGATAAATTTTGATAAACACAAATTTGGTGTCATTTTAAAGATCAAACCCTCTTCTTTTTCGCGAAAAGGGCAACGAAATTGAAATATGTCGATAAATTTGCGAATATCTCAAAAAACCTATAATTGTTTTTTCTGAAATTTGCATAACCTCAAAGTACCCCTTACAACATATAAAAATTTTAAACTGGGAATCAGAGGGGTTCAAAAATAAACGGAATTTTTCCGAAAGTATCTGTGATATATACACACAAAGAAAAGTTTTACTATTTGCCAACTGAAATTTGGTTTCTACGACTCAAATTTGGTTATTACGAATTTCACACGGTTGGTAAAACTGAACATTAGTATTCACAACAAAGTTCGGTTAATGAATTTTAGTTGTTAGACCCATAATATTTAGAAATCTAATATAAATATCGTTGTACTAACTGAATTTATAAGTTGTAACCATTAATATAGACTTTTCAATTCGGTTGGCATTTTATTTTTCTGTGTGTAATATAAAATGTTGTACATTCACATGGCACCCTATGACAAATTTCAATATTTTTTTCTCGACTTGGGAAAATTGATATATATGTAGGTAAACTGCGTACTCAGACTTTCTTTATCGCATCCTATGTCCTTTCAAAAAAACATTTAATGTTACATTTTTAAACAAATAATTTAAATACGTATACTCATTAAATGATTCCAATATGGGTATCAAATGAAAGATCATTATCTGTTGTTTGGTACAAAATTGTTGGTCGTAATATTTCAGGCCCATAAACTTTAAAAAAGTCCTTTTAAAAATTTGATCCTTGAATATCCTTGATTGGTTTAAATAATGTCGTCAAAATAAAAAAAATCATTTAAAAGGTTTGACTACACTGTACTACACACTCGAGTTTCAGCCTTCCAGCTTTATTAATTCTGCAATCACAAACATTTGAATTGGCTCTGTGAAAACAAAAATCCAACATAAAAAATTAAATATAATATATTAAAATGTTTTTGTACATGGCAATTTAAAATCTTTAATATTACTAAACTAATAACGGTAGAATTCGGAAATTTTAGTATGAATTACAGTACAGTCAAACTTTTAACATGAATTTTCTCTTTTAACGAATTTATTAAAAACAATCAAGGATATTGAAGGATAACATTTTTAAAAGGATCTTTTTAAAATTTGTCGTCCTGAAATATTACGCCAAATAATTTTCTGGAATAGCACAGATTATGATCTTTCATTTGATATCCGTATTGGCATCATTTAATGCAAACAAGTATTTTAAAAAAATTGTTTAAAAATTTAATTTTAAATATCCTTTTAAAAGGACATAGGATGCGATAACAAAAATCTGAGTGCGCAGTTTACCTACATGCGATCTCCTGTTTGGCATGTATATCAATTTTCCCAAGTGGTGGCAAAAAATTATTGAAATTTGTCGTACGGTGCTATGTGAATCTACAAAATTTTATATTAAACATCAAAGATACTTCAGGAAAAAATCCGCTTTTTTTAACCCCTCTGATTTACAACTTGAAATTTCTATATGTTGTAAGTGATATTTTGAGTTAATTGCAAAATAAATTTCAGACAAATTAATAGTGTCCGACCGAACTCATTTTTTTCGGTCGAAGCCGAAGCCGAACTTAGGCCATAATATCAATGTTCGGCCGAAGCCGAACTTTTTGTTTTAATAAAAAAAAATATAAATTGTTTTTTTAGATCAATAAATTTAAACCAAAAAGTTATTAAACATAAATAAAAATTTATAAGTACATTTTTTTAAAAAATCATATTTGGAAAATAGTTGTACTATTTTAAGTACAAAAAAATAATAAAATATTTGTACTATATTTTATAGTCAAAGAAAACTAGTTGATCGATTTTTAAGTTGATATAGAAAAAAAACTTAAACTTTAATATTTAATATTTAATATTTAAAATTAAAAAGTTTGATATTGTAATGACAGCAATTTTTCCGCATTCACACCATGTGAATTGCTTCGTCTATCAGAATACAGCTGTCCGGCAGCGCTAAAAAGCTGTTCGCTAGCTACACTAGTTTTTGGGGCTGATAAATATTTTATTGCTTTTAAATTTGTTAATGGACTTCAATTTCAATACTCAACTATATTTAAATTTTCATTTGGTTCTGCTACTTCTAAGTCTGGTGCTGCATCATGTCTATCCCAAATTGAGGAACCTGTTATTCTCTTTTTAGGATTATTTACCACTCGAAATTAATTGCAAAATATAAAAGCATACGTTTATTTAAATTATATCGCATTAAATTTGATTATTTGCTTATAAATCTTGTAGGTATATTTCTGGAAATTTTTTTTTAAACTCTTTTGGCTTTTTGAAATTTTTTCACACACATTGATATTTAAATATCTTTGTTTTTTTTTTGGTATTCTATCATATTCAATGTTGTATTTTTTATGTAGGTTTTTTGTAAATTCTGAAAAGTAAATATAACCACAGTTGTTATTTATTTGTGCTTTTTATAAATAATCATAAAAAGTTCGGTAGTTCGAACTTGGCCGAACTTCACTTTTTGGTCGAACTCTCGGTCGGACACTACAAATTAATAATGGGTTTTTTGAGATATTCACGAATTAATTAATTTTTGTGCAACACTGTTTAAAAAGAGGGATTCGATCTTTAAAATGACTCCAAGTTTTTAATTTTCTGTTGACACGTTCAAAAGTTATACATGTCAACATTTTTCTTTTTAATTTAATGACCCCAAACAACAATCTGATGTTGAAATAAAAATATATCCACAAACAAAAAGTCGGTAGTGAAAGGGTTAAAAAAATTAAAAAAAAAAACAAACAAAAATAAAAACAAAGTTTAAAACCACCCACATTGTTGAAAGATAAAGCATTTTATTCCAGAAAAGTAATTAACAAATGAGTCAATAAAAAGTAAATGCCAAACACATTAAATGTTAATAATATTTTAATACCAAAGAAAAAGTGTTGATAATGAAGTATTTTTTTTAGAAAATCTTGAGCATAATGTACTATTTTATTTGTAAGGAATAGTCTACTACTTTTTCCATAGCTTTTTAGTGCTTATGGTAGCTATGTCATATAAAGTATTCTTAAGGGGTTTACTAGTTTTAGAAATAAATAAAAACAACAATACTTAAGCAATTGTAAAAAAAATAATAATTACCAAAATATGTAAAAGTTTTTTACCTTTTCTTTATATCAAATAATAATATTTTTTATTTGAAATAAATATCCAAAAAAAAATTTAGAAAAAAAACCCAAAAATTTAATAATGTCTCTACGTTAAAGACTTCATTTTTTAGTCCTCTACAAAACAGAAATAAACGATTGAAAATCGGTCCATCGGTTAAGGCTGCACAGTTTTACCCGATTTTCAATATCTTGTTTTGAGAAAAAAGCATTTAAAGTAAATATTGTTCATATAAAATATAGGGCAAGGATTTTTGCGATTTTTTCTCCAAAATTTTCATAGCGTATAGAAAAAAGTTCAAACTATTTAAATATGAAAAAAAATTAAAAAAAAACGAAGCTAGTAAACCCCTTAAGAAATAAGATGATGAATGAACTTACTTAAAATCGCATT